>JARFIW010000053.1:4675150-4975150 GCA_036346225.1 Platerodrilus igneus | reverse complement strand
CGCCCTTATTTTGAAACTATACAAGTTACCGGATCATCTCAAATCCTACAGAACTATAACCCTAATTCTAACTCTTGAAAACTTTTAGAACAAGTTATCCTCCTTACGCTCAATACATACATAGAACTGTACAACGTATAATCTCCTAACTAGCACGGTTTCCACCCAGGCCATTGCGCAGAGCAAACTAGACACTCGATCGTCTCGACAGTGCAATTTGCAATCTCCCTATTCCTGGAAGTCCATTCTGCCATTGACTTCTTTAGGTAGCCAAACTCCGGAATCAAATTAAAGCAGCCAACTTTTCTTCCAACCAATTTCTGATTATTAAATCCCTTTTTCCCTATACTTAAATTACCACTCCGTATCCAAACCTTTAATACAATGCTATCCACAAGACTCTGGAATGTGGCACTCAATCTACTCATAGACCGTAACATCTCAAATTTATCCAGCTTTGCATAACGCTGACCAAGTCGCCTTCATTATTCAGGGCAACTCCAGAGTTTTGTTAGAAAGCACCGCCTCCTTTTGAGTCCTGGTCCTCCCTAAATAAGCAACCACTTTCCATCCCAAATCTAAAATAATCTTTTTCAAAGGCTATTTAGACGTTGAACGTAGTTCGAAAATCCACATCTTGAGCTCTCCTATTACATTCTCACATACAGCCTCTTACCTTGGCATGCATGTAGACGCCAGATTAAAAACTCATACACACCTCGCAAAACTCCGCTCAGAAACAAAGTAATCCTCAAAAACTTGCACCGTGATGTTCTCCATTCAGTTCAATTCAACAAATCCACGCACAGACTAATTTTCAACCAGATCATCGTCCCAATCACCCGATGCTTTTCAGACTTGTGGTTTCCTCTAACTCCGCCCAAAGTCTCGGGTTCGAATCCCGACACGGTCCGTTTGAAAAATGTTAGGCGAGCATTTTTTGTTTGGATGAGAGGTAAAATAGAGGTGCCGTGTGTGTGCTGTCACGCACGTTAAAGATACCTACCTTACTTGGAACAGCAAGGGTTCGGCAAAATTCCAAATTTTACAAGTAAAAAAACTCGCTTCCTGGCCAATGTAGAACCATCGGGTGGAGCATTGGAAAACCACATGTGGGATGGGGAGGGGGTACCCTTTTAAGTCCTACATTTTGCAAACGCTGCATGAGCACGATTATAACACCTTTCTTTTTATACACCTCATGGGCATATGGAACCACTTCCAACGCGGTTCTGCACACCTTGCTCCAAATCCCACCGATCGAAATCCATATCCACTCCCTAATCCAAATCGCTAACTTTTTAACGCAATCTTCTGATATCGCAGGACACTACTCTACGTCAGGTACCAGACCCTTCTCAAGGCTGTAATTAAATCCCACATCCACAACACCCTCTTTCACCTCTTGCAAGAGCTCTGATCCGTTTCTAATACCAGCATACATGTCTATGACATACTCCCAGACATTTCAGATATCCCTCCCCTTCACATCCCTTTCTTCAACAAGTCTCCAATCCAATTTTTGACCGGGCAAATAAGTTTTTGAGACAAACTGTATCATGTGCACCTAATCTCATAGCTTTTTGTAACTCTGCGACGCTTAATGCCACCCGCAAACTCCCACTCACCTATTGTAGCACTGTCCGTTTCTAACCTCTTTACAAAACCAGTTCAACATCGATATCTTTCTTATTCCATTTTCCCTCTCCCTAACCTAAAGTTTCAGTGACACATTACCTTTTAGAATTCAACCTTTTCCTTAGCGAAAACCTTCCTACCACACATCTCATCCAAAACCTGCAGCACTGACACATTTGCCATACTTCACTTACTCTCTTCTCTGGGCACCCACACTCATGGTCACAAACACACTCACACGTTAATTCATACTATCATCACACATACACTGTTACCCTGGCCACCAACAACACACTCCACTCCCCATACAGCCATAAGGCGAAAAGGTAAACGCATAAAGGCGCAACCCCAGAACATGCATTACATTTTATTTTATTTTACAGCGGACAGCTAACAGCGGGCAGCAGACAGCAGACTGCAGACAGCAGACAGCAGATAGCAGACAGCAGACAGCAGACCGCAGACCGCAGACAGCAGACAGCAGACAGCAGACAGCAGTCAGCAGACAGCAGACAGCAGACAGCAGACAGCAGACAGCAGACAGCAGACAGCAGACAGCAGACAGCAGACAGCAGACAGCAGACAGACAGACAGAAGAACATTTTTGAAACTGCTCGTGTCTATGTAAGTGACCATACCTTAAGCCTGTTATGAAATGGACTGATCAGAAACGTTCAGCAACTTCTGCAGTTCTGATGTTAATTTTTCAGTGTCATTTAAAATCTTCTTTTCAGATTTATGTTTGCCGAAACAATTTTTAAAGTTATAGCTTTCCTGCTTAACTTCCTAAGTTGTATATAAAACCGGCGAACGTACAAATGGACGCATAAACGAGCGAATGAACAAGTGAATATATAAATAAATAAGTGAAGGAAGAAAGTACGAATGAATAAAAAAGCTTGTTAATCAATGAATGAATAAATAAAGAAGGAACGGATAAATGAATGATACAAAAATAAATAGGTAAATAAATAAATAAATAAACAATATAAAAAGCTTATATTTTCTAGATTTTAGCTTTGAGAAATCATTTTAGAACTATTATGCTTATGTAAGTGATCTAACCTCATAGTATGCTGTGAAATTAACCAATTAACCAACTAGAAATACTCCACGGCTTTTACAGTCTTGATATTAGTTTTCTAAGTCATTTAGAATATCTTTTCATATTTTTGTGTTTCTAAATTCGATTTTTAGAGTTATAGGTCCCTCGTTCGGTGTCCTAAATTATATATAAATAAATAAATAAAAGAATGGACAAACGAACGGACGAACGAACGCATAGACGGACAAACGAACAACTGAAGAAATAAATATATTAATAAATAATTAAATAAATGAAGAATGAATCAATAAATGACCAAATAAAAAAATGAATGAATGATAAATAAATAAGCAACTAAAAAATGAATGAATGGACGAATGAAGAAAAATAAATGAATGAATAATAAAAAATAAATAGGTGAATAAATAAATAAATAAATAAGCAATGTAAAACGTTTATATTTCCATGGCGTTCGCTTTGAAGAACCCTTTTACAACCGATAATGTTGATGCAAGTGATCTAACCTTAACGTATGCGACTTCTCCATTCCTGATATTAAGTTTCTTGTCATTTAAAATTTTCTATTTACATTTGTATATTTGTGAGATCAACTGTAGGTCTCATGCTGGATGTCCTAAGTTGTATAATAAATAAATAAACGAATGAATGGATAAACGAACGAATAAACGAACATAGAAACAATCAAACAAACGTACGAATGCCGGAATGAATACATAAATAAATAAATATGACAAGGAATAAATGAATGAACGAAGAATAAATGAACGCATTAACGAATGAATGAATGAGTGAATGAATAAGTTAACTATACTTAAAGAGGTAAATATATAGATAAATAGATAAACAATGGAAAACGCTCATATTTTTCAGACGTTGGCTTGATGAACCCGTTTAGAATTGATTATGCTTACGTAAGTGATCTATCCTTATAGTATGTTATGAAATCAACAAATTAGAAATGTTCCGCCACTTCTCTAATTCTGATATAATTTTTTCAGTTCATTTAGTATTTTCTTTTCATATTTTTGTTTTTTGTTGAATCAATTTGTGGAGTTATAGATCTCTTGGTTGGTATCCTAAGTTGTAAATAAATAAATAAAGGAACAAATGAACGGACGAACAAATCGACGGATAAACGAACGAATGAGGGAATGAATATATAACTAAATTAATAAATGAAGGAATGAATGAATGAATGATTAATGAATGATAACGTGAATGAAGAGTGAATCAATGAACAAGAATGCATAAATAATAATACAGAAATAAATAAGTAAATAAATAATCAATATAAAACGCTCATATTTACTCGACTTTGGCTTTGAGTATCTCTTATAAACTGAATATGGTTATGTAAGTGATCCAACCTTAATGTATATTATAAAATCAAGCAACCTAAGTTGTAGATCAATAAATAAATCGATGAATGAATGGAGAAATGAACGCACAAACGAATGAATGAATGAAAGAACGAAAGAATAAATAAATGAACAATGAATGAATGGTGAATGAATAAAAAATGAAGAAATGAAGGAATGAAGGAACGAAAAATGAAGGAATAGAGGAATGAAGGAATGAAGGAGTTAAGGAGTGAAGAAATGAAGTAATGAAGGAATGAAGGAATGAAAAATGAAGAAATGAAGGAATGAAGGAACGAAAGAATGAAGGAATGAAGGAATGAACGAATGAAGGAAATAAGGAATGAAGGAATGAACGAATGAAGGAATGAAGGAATGAAGGAAATAAGGAATGAAGGAATGAACGAATGAAGGAATGAAGGATGAAAGAATAAAGGAATGAAGGAATAAAGGAATGAAGGAATGAAGGAATGAAGGAATGAAGGAATGAAGGAATGAAGGAATGAAGGAATGAAGGAATAAAGAAATGAAGAAATGAAGGAATGAAGGAATGAAGAAATAAAGGAATGAAGGAATGAGAATAAACGAATAAAAGAATGAAAAAATGAAGAAATAAAGGAATGAAGGAATGAGAATAAACGAATAAAAGAATGAAAAAATGAAGAAATGAAGGAATGAAGGAATGAAGGAATGAAGGAATGAGAATAAAGGAATAAAGGAATGAAAGAATAAGGAAATGAAGGAATGAAGGAATGAAGGAATGAAAGAATGACGGAATGAAGAAATAAAGGAATGAAAGGAATGAAGAATGAAGGAATGAAGGAATGAAGGAATGAAGGAATGAAGGAATGAAGGAATGAAGGAATGAAGGAATGAAGGAATGAAGGAATGAAGGAGTAAAAGAATGAAGGAATGAAGAAATGAATGAATGAAGGAAGAAAGGAATATAGGAATGAAGGAATGAAGGAATGAAGGAATGAAGGAATGAAGGAATGAAGGAATGAAGGAATGAAGGAATGAAGGAATGAAGGAATGAAAGAATGAAGAAATAAAGGAATGAAGGAATGAAGGAATGAAGGAATAAAGGAATGAAGGAATGAAGGAATGAAGGAATGAAGGAATGAAGGAATGAAGGAATTAAGGAATGAAGGAATGAAGGAATGAAGAAATGAAGGATTGAAGGAATAAGAATGAAGGAAAAGAATGAATGAATGGAATAAGAAGATGAATAAAGAATGAAATGAATGAATGAATGAATGAATGAATGAAAATGAAATGAATGAATGAATGAATGAATGAATGAATGAATGAGAGAATGAATGAATGAATGAATGAATGAATGAATGAATGAATGAATGAATGAATGAATGAATGAATGAATGAATGAATGAATGAATGAATGAATGAATGAATGAATGAATGAATGAATGAATGAATGAATGAATGAATGAATGAATGAATGAATGAATGAATGAATGAATGAATGAATGAATGAATGAATGAATGAATGAATGAATGAATGAATGAATGAATGAATGAATGAATGAATGAATGAATGAATGAATGAATGAATGAATGAATGAATGAATGAACGAATGCACAAATGAATGAATGAATGAATGAATAAATGAATAATTGAATGAATGAACGAACGGTAGAACGAATGAATGAATGAATTAATAAAAAGTAATACATAATAAGGTAACTTGCACATATTGTCTCGGTTTTAGCGTAAGAGCACCACTTTAAAACTGCAAGTGCTCTAACTTTTTATTAGGTTATGAAATTAATCAAGCAGGAACGTTCTGCGACTTCTTCAATCCTGATATTAAGTTTCCCATGTCATTTAAAGGTTTTCTTTCATATTTTGGGTTTATGAGATCAATTTAGGTAGCTATAGGTCTCCTGCTTGATATCCTAAGTTGTATATAAATAAATACATGAGGAAACGGACGAAAAGAAGGAGCAAACGAACGAACGCACGAACGAACGAACGAACGAACGAACGAACGAGCGAGCGATTAAATAAATAGATAAATAAAGAATGAATGAATGATGAATGAAAAAAATGAGAAGGTAAACAAAAAATATAGGTAAACACTGTAAAGTGCTAATATTTTTCGACTTTGGCTTTGAGAAACCCTTTTCAAACTGATTTTGTATACGTATGGGATTTAAGCTATAATAATTCTGAATTATAATTAAGAAATGTAGTTTAAAAAGCTCAACTTACAATTTCTAAATATACAACAAAACCGTAGAAAAAAATGGTTATAAAGCAAACTACAATACAGAAAACAAAAGCAGTTAGAGAGCTGGATACACAAAATATTACAACGCAGTGTATAACAAACTAGCTCGACGGTAACTTAAGAAAAATAAAGCAAAGCCCTTTTATAATACAAATTAGCTTTTTTTCAGTTTTTAATTGTTCTTAAAAAACCTGTAGAGCAATCAAAACGCGTAAAGGGTATTTCTGCATACTTAATATTAATAACACGATTAACTTATATTTTAAAATTATAACGTACCAACGCCTAAGATAGTAGCTTCCCTACAATATTTTCAGGTTAGTCTTGGTTAAATTCGGGTATCTGTAAATTCGGGAGACCTTTAGGTGCTCCAACACAAGCTGACAACTTAATACATTACGTAACTAATAAAAACTCTAATCCAACAAAGCGTAGGAGAAGCACAAACGAAAGGGCATTGCGTAGATGTAAGTCATCTTCAGTTACTTATTTCATTGAATTGTTATAAAAATTAACCCACTTGGAAAACCAAAAGGTTAGTTTTTCTCTAGGAAAATAATTTTGGTTGATAATAAATAAATTCCCTACAAATAACTAAAGCAAAATTGAGCGTTGTTTCCAGTCAGTTACCCTAATATGGATCGCGAGTTGACATTTTGTGACATTTATCATAGCATTATGTGGTGTACGATGAACTAACGATTAACCTTTATACGTTGACATTAGTTCACCCTATTTGCTAATCGAATCGTTAAATCTCTAATCGAGTGTGTTGCACTTGTACAAGAAATGACTCCAGCACTTCTAGGATAAATAGGAATATCCCACCTACAATAAACAATACGATTTCTTTCACGAAATGCAACTAGGGCTAAATATAGAATTTTGTAGGTGGTAGTCATTGGTGGGCCAAAGGTTTGGGTTGGATATAAAATATTCGATGAAATAATATTTCATTTTACATTCGCTACAAGTACAACGTCTTTCAAATCCTAAAGTATTCAGTTCAAAACCACATAAGTTATGTGAATATCACCATTTAATTCAGTGTGTCGGTTTCGGAACCCTTAATTAGATATAAAAATGTAAATCTCTCGCACCGGCCGTACAGCGCAAGAACACCGCCTGGCGGTCACCTAAATTACCTACCAGCCTACAAAATACTGCCTAGAATCATAAAGGGTAAAATATAAACTTCCCTTCTGCATGAAGGCGCGTCGTCATGCATGATGCGCAAGGATCAGATTCCAGCCGGTTCACACGTTGAGCTGTACCATGTTTCTGCCCAACTGGCGGAAATATGTTTGACCATGACAGGGCAAGTTTACGACTTCATTCACCTCGGGCCACGTTGCGGATCAGGAAACATTCCTCGTAGTCTTTATCCACTACCGCTTTTCATTCCTTGTTACTTTCTTCCCCTCTCCAAATTCCAAATTTCGATCGGCAACTTCAAAGAAGAAAACCGTATCTTCCTCCATTACATGACATTATAACCCGATGAATATCGTACTCTGCCTAAAACAGAAATTAAATACAGAATTAGAAACTCCCTTCCCCACTCCTGGCAGATCCAGTAGACACTCTCACTGACAGGCAAATACTCACACGACATTTTTCCCACCATTACGAGCATTCCTCCTAATATACCCTTATTCAGGCAGACCTAAAAGCTAATTCCTAACTGGTTTAACATAGACCCTTTCCCCACACTGTTCCTGTTCAGATCTAATCCCATACAACTTCCATACATCTCATATACACATGCCGCCTTACCTCACTAGACCAAAATACATTCAAAACCGCCATCAACTTAGATTCATACACTCCACTCACTTGGACAGACCTACACGCTAGTTACCCCAAGCCACCAGATCACTCCACGGCAAAAGTAAGGGAACATCTCAACCACCAGAAGCTATTGACCTCCATTTATATTTGATCATCTTGTATATAATTTTATTATATTTCCTTTTCAATTGTTTACACCAGAATATACGACTGGGATGGACCAGTGGCTTAGGTATAGTCAGCAAATAAACTTAGTATGCCTGTCTGTCCGTCTGTCAATAGTTTCGCACTTCGCATGAGACAACTATGGTTCGATCGTCAAATGGGGCAGTAACCCGACGCCGGCTGACACCAACAACCTTCCAATGGAGGCCACTAACCACCAGTTTCCGGTAGAACGAGTACCAAAATTCCAAAACAATTTAACAATTTCTGCAAGTAGTGACTGGAGCATTATGTCCTACTACTGCCAGCACGCTCCGTTTGGATTACCCCTCTACTGACAGATAAAAAAGCATAATTGACGCAAAAGTCGAAAAAATGCTGGCCAACTGAGCAATCAAGCGGAGTACCTCCATCTACAATTGTCCCATAGTAAAAAAGAATGCAAGCCAAGATTCTGTTTTGTCTACAGAAAACTCAATGCCGTCACCAAGAACGAAAGTTCCAATCCACCAATCAAACACAAAACTCTCCGAGACCATAGTATAGCATCAGTATTATCCTCACTCAATCTCAAGTCAAGGTACTGACAAGTACCCCACGACGAAAACTCAAAGCTATACACAGTATTTTCCACACCTGATGGTGCCTGTTACCAATTCTGGATCATTCTGATTCGATTAAAAATACTCCGGCTAGCTTTCAGAAACTCACCCCCCAAAAAGTACTCCTAGGGTATCTAAGGAAGTCCGTGTTGACGTACCTCGTCGACCTGATAATCTATACCAACAACTGGACCAAGCATAAGTACCCTACGCTTCGTGTTCGAGAGTCTGACTCAGCACTGACTTTACTTGGTTCTGAAAAAAATGAAAGTTCTAACTCCAGACAATTGAGTATCTCGGACCTGTCGTTGCTCAGGGCAACCGACCCTTACCAAAGCATGTAAAACAAATCCACAAAACATATCGTTCAACAACTCTCCCTCAGCTGAGATCCATCCTTAGACTAAAGAACTGTCCCTGAGATTACATTCTTTGGAGCCCACACCTCTAAGCACCCTCTACATTTCGATTTTCTATTGCTCCACCCGAAAGTACTACATTGTCAAAGAAGCGAGTTTTATTTAGCTGGAAATTTTGAATTTTGCCGAACTTTTGCTATACCAAGCACGGTAGGAATGTTGAACGTGCGTGACAACACACACACACACACACACACACACACACATACACACGGGATCTACATCTACATCTACATCCTAACGTGGGCGTATTTTGGTGAAACATTCTCGCCTAACATTTTTCAAGCGGTCTGAGCCGCAAATCGAACCCAGAACCTTGGGATTAGTAGTCACACGCAAACCAAATTAGCCATGGAACCGGCTAACCTCTAGGCACCACCTACTAACCTGCTCCAGACCAACCGCCATTTCCCGGCAGAAAAGTTTCCAATCAATTGAGCAGACCATGCACTAGTTATTCACTAATCAACCCCGGCAAGTTTAGCGGAACAGGAATGGCCG
Source organism: Platerodrilus igneus (assembly GCA_036346225.1). Classification (NCBI taxonomy): domain Eukaryota; kingdom Metazoa; phylum Arthropoda; class Insecta; order Coleoptera; family Lycidae; genus Platerodrilus; species Platerodrilus igneus. The sequence goes on along the minus strand of JARFIW010000053.1, from coordinate 4,965,358 downwards.
TCGTCCTGTAACGAAAAAGAAAGAAGCTTTCAAAGAATTATCGGCTACGCCGGTGCAAAATTCAATCCAGCCGCAAAAAACTATCACGTAAATGAGCAAAAATACCTAGCCGCTATTTGAACTGTAACAAAATAACAACCTTATTTCGAAGACAGGCGGTTCATATTACGAACCGACAGCCAATCCCTGTTATGATTGGGTAGAGCAAAAGACACCCGGTTCAAACCTACCCGGTAAGCACTACTACTTCATGCGTTGCTCTACAATATTGAACTTTGCCCTGCGATATAAAACCTGTTGCCCGATCATCTTTCACTCCAGTCGACAGACAACCCTATTCCGACAGAAACCAGTTATCGAACACGTGCAGAACGAACAAAAGCCGAACGATGCCATAAACGGAATAACCCGAGAATGGTTCAGCATCAAACAATGAGGTTCCTCAAGGTCCACACGGAAAAGAGATCCGCCGGGATTTTTTGTGTCGAAAACGGTTGCTTTTGGCGACGCATAGTCGTCTTCCAGCATCACGCACCATTGTAATCTACAACCAGCCTAGTCACTCAGGTGCTGAATAGGGTTACCCTGCTCTCAGCCGACGTTACCTAAAACCTAATGTCGGTCATGCCGTTCAGAAGTAACTGTGCCGCCTTCAAAAGAGACCCATACCTGCAAAAAACGCTCTTTGTCCACACCAGCCTATCAAACTTTGGGACCACATCTTAGTCGACGCTATGGCCCAACGTCGAATCACATAGAAATACCAAACATACTGGTACTTATCGACCTGTTCAGCAGATAAACCGATGCATTCCCCGTAACTGCTCCCAACGTATCGACTAATCACAGATATAGTTACACAAAGAGCATTCTTACGGACCATGAGACTTACTTCCGATCGATGGGACACTACCATGGACCGACGGGTTACCACCATTGGAACTCCCTACATTTGATTTTCCAATGCTCTACCCGAAGGTACTACATTGTCAAAGAAGCGAGTTTTTTTACCTGAAAATTTTGAATTTTACCGAACCCTTGCTGTTTCAAGCAAGATAGGGATCTTTAACGTGCGTGACAACACTCACACACGGGACCTCCATTTTACCTCTTATCCGAACGAGGGCGTATTTTTGTGAAAAATGCTCGCCTAACATTTTTCAAGCGGGCCGTGTCACGATTTAAACCCAGGATCTTGGGCATAGAGTGTGTGAAAAACCAGAGGGTTAACGTTGTCGATTGTCTGAAAAGTTGGAAGGTCTAAAAGATATTGAGTGTCTGGAAAACACGGAGTTTCAAAAGAGCAAGTGTCTGAAAACTAAATGATATAGGAAGATCGAATGTCTAGAGTACTAGAAAATTTAAAGTTACCGAGTGTCTGGAAAATTATAAGGTCTGGAATATTAATTACCTGGAAAACCAGAAGGTCCAGGAATATTGATGTCTATAAAACAAGAGGGTCCAGTGTTTGAAAGCTTAGACGTTCTAGAGATATTGATTGTCTACAGTGTCTGGTGAACTAGAAGATTCAGAAATATTGAGTGTCCGGAAAATTAAATGGTTTAGAGATTTTTGATGTGTGGAAAGACGTATCAAGTGTCAGGAAAACTTTAAGATTAATGGATCTTGGCCGCCTGGAAACTAAATGGTACAAGGTTCTCGATTGCTTGAAACCGTTAAGGTCGAGGAAATTTAAACTTCTGAAAAATCAGAAGATTTAGAATTTGGGGTATCTTGAAAACTAGAAGGGAGGTCTAGGGATATCGAGAATCTTCAAAACTAGAAGGTTCGGGGATATCAAATGTCTGAAAATTAGCTCGTCTAGGTATTTCGAGTGTCTGGAAAATCAGAAGATACACCGATATTGAGAGTCTAGAAAACCAGAAAATCCAGGGATATTGAGGTCCTGCAAATTCAGACGGTCCAGAAATATCAAGTGTCTGGAAAAGTAGAAGCCCCAAAGGTGAAGAGTGTCTGGAAAACTAGAAGTTCCAGGGTATTGAGCGTCTGGAAAACTAAAAGTTCTCGAAATTTAGTTCCGGCTAATTAACGGAAAATGTCAGTAAAATCAATGAGTTTTTTATTTTGTCAATTAATATATGAATCAATAATTCTTTGTTAACTTTCTTTGTACAATCAGTCTAGTACGGCTAATTAACGAAAGTCTTTCTAAAAACATTATGTTTTGGATTTTCTCGTTAAGCTTGTGCCTCACTAATTCTTTGCTAAATTAATTTGTTCAATCAATTTACTACTGATAATTAACGGAAAGTTTGTGTAATATGTACTTATTTGTTTCTCATGAGCTTGTTGGATTTTAAAAAAACCTGTCGACTACGAGTTATGTTTTTAAGCTGCTTTCGACGACGTAAACTACCTGTAAAGGGAGAGATTCTTATTTTTCTGAAATTATATGCTAACCTCCTTTTCGGCGAAATTTAGTTCCGACTAATTAACGGAAAATCCAATTACGACTAAATAATGGAAAGTTTTTGTAAAATTTCTGTGCTTTTGGTATTTTCTCGTTAAGCTTGTGCCTCACTAATTCTTTGCTAGATTTTTTTGTACAATCAATTGACTACTGATACTTAACGGAAAGTTCGTGTAATAAGTACTTATTTGTTTCTCATGAGCTTGAATTGGATTTTGAAACAGTCTGTTGGCTACGAGTTATGTTTTTAACCTGCTTTCGACGACGTAAGCCACTTGTAAAGGGAGAGATTCTTATTTTTCTGAAATGATATGCTAACCTCCTTTTCGGCGAAATTGAGTTCCGACTAATTAACGGAAAATTAAGTTACAACTAAATAATGGAAAGCTTTGTAAAATCTCTGTTCTTTTTGTATTTTCTCGTTAAGCTTGTGCCTCACTAACTATTTGCTAAATTAATTTGTACAATTAATTTACTACCGATAATTAACGGAAAGTTCGTGTAATAAGTACTTATTTGTTTTTCATGAGCTTGAATTGGATTTTGAAAAAGCATTCGGCTACGAGTTATGTTTTTAAGCTGCTTTTGGCGAGGTGAACCACCTGTAAAGAGAGAGATTCTTATTTTTCAGAAATGATATGCTAACCTCATTTTCGGCAAAAATTATATCTGACTAATTAACGGAAAATTCAATTACAACTAAATAATGGAAAGTCTTTGTATAATTTCTGTGCTTTTTGCATATTCTCGTTAAGCTAGAACCTCATTAATTCTTTGCTAAATATCTTTGTACCATCAATTTACTACCAATAATTAACGGAAAATTCGCATAATAAGTACTTATTTGTTTTTCATGAGATTGTTTTATTTTGAAAAAGCCTGCCGAGTACAAGTTAGGTTTTTAATCTGCTTTCGGCGACGTAAACCACCTTTAAAGGAAGATATTTTTATTTTTCTGAAATGATATGCTAACCTCTTTTTCGGCGAAATTCAGTTCCGACCAATTAACGGAAAATTCTTTACGACTAAATAGTGGAAATTTTTTGTAAAATCTCTGTGCTTTTTGGATTTTCTCGGTAAGCTTGTGCTTCACTAATTCTTTGCTAAATTTCTTTGTACAATCAATTTACTACTGATAATTAACGGAAAGTTCGTGTAATAAGTACTTACTTTGAAACGTTTTATATTTTCTTGATCGCTAACCCCAAACGGTCACATTCTTTCCTAAATTGAGCTTAACTAATGCTCTCTTCTTAATACATACATCTGACTCTAGAAGTTGGGGGTCAGCAAAACAAAGTCTTCCGACGTAACTAGGGTCTATTCCTTGGGTAGAGCTATGAGCAATGGGGGTAAGTCGAAATCTATGGAGGGTTACACTTAACAAAAACAAACAGGCGCCACCAAGTCCAAATTGATTTATTTTAGGGCATAGCTATTTTTAAGGGCGGACTTGGAGACCCAAAAAAGAGATCGCCTTCGTTGATACACAAACTTGTCTTAACAGAATAAGACGCTGTTCCTGTAAGAAAAATAATAATTAAGTCACATAAAAATGGGAACACTATTTGCGTCCCTCAAGTATACCTAAAAAGTATAGAGAATATTTTCTGCATAATGGGATCATAAAATTTTAGTTCTTATTGCTTTTTGTTTACCAAGTCTGATCAGACTAGATCAGAATAAAAAACTTTAAATGAAGAATATTAATTTACTAATAAGTATTTTCTTTGTTTCAGCAAATAAAATATCATTGTAATTAAATAAAAATAAAAATTTGAAGTACTTGCAAAACTGGTAGTAAAGGTTATCAACTAATCCTTACTCAAATATTTTATAATTCTATGTAACTAAAAATGCTAGAGTTTCTTTATAACCCAATCAGATCTGTGTGAGTCATTTACAAATGAATATACGAAATTTTCTCTTTAGGTTAACAAACTTAAATTTAGTTTGAAGTCAAAATAATCACCAAGATATTCTCTAATGTTATCAATAGTGGTTGTACTAAAATGCTAAACATGTGTTAGCCATTGGGCAATTGTTGACAATAGTGAACAAACAAACAGGTGATGTAATAGCAGCTGTTAAATTACGTTGAAGCCACGTGTGATCACGTATTTACGAAGCTAAGTGAAAGCAAATTTAATACTGGGGAAAACCAGCTTATTTACAGGTAAACTGAATAACAATTTTGTACGTCTAACAAACAAAATGAAATAATGTACTTTCAGAAGGAAAGTACTCAGGAAATCCTTAATTCTATTACGAACCCAAGAGCAGCAGTTGTCCCTTGATGTAATGGAAATTACCTCGCAGCGCGGGAACAGCAACTAATTATACTTGCTTTCCATGCTTTAACACAGGTGTAGGAGCAAAGCGGGTTCCTTACTTGGATCACGGCAGCATTACTTTGTAACGTAATCTTCCGTTGTCTAAATTTATTTACTAAAATAATTTTTCATTGCGTAGCCAACAAATTAAGCTTCCTAAATTGTAACTTCAAAGGGATCATGTTGTCTCAAATTTTACAGTTGCGATTTTCGACGTGGTGTGCGATATATACGTTATCCATGCAGTTTTCTAATTTCTCGTTGGGATTTCAAATGTGTCGTTGCGAGTTCAAATGGGTCGTTGCGAATTCAAATAGGTCGTTGCGAATTCAAATAGGTCGTTGCGCTAAATAAATTTTGTAAATTAGCTAATATGACAACGAATATACAAAATGTGGATTAGGTACTAACCGTTACTCAGGAAGTGTTTCACAAACATAGAGCGACTCGGAGGTCACTCGCCATTCTCCTAGAATGCATCTTGACGCTACTTTTAACTATCGACGAGTGCGCTCGCTGCTTTCTTGTATGGTGGGAGGTTCCGGATTTTAGTTCTCGAACCTCTCACGCGCGCGCCAGTGGCTGTGAAATTACACCGAACTCGGAAACAACTCGACTAATAATCCTTGATATTATAATACTATAAAAGTTTGATTGTTACTTGAATATTTATTTTAATTAATAAAGGTATTTTACTATTCATTGTACGTTTAATGAATGGATTCTCCTACTGCAAAAATAAAATTGTTACACTACCTCTTTCCTAAAAGAAAAAATTTTTCTTAAAAAACTTCAAATATAACTAATACAAAAAAATTTTTTACAACAATACTAGCCTTTCCTATCTTCCTAACCAACTATGCAATTTTATAAATTTACTCAAATGGGGGACCTTCATTTATAATTGAGAGTGTGTTGGTAACTACGTGTACCTGACGTCCATCGGGAGACAAAATCGGGGAGTCACAATCGGTAATAATCAAAATTGGGAGGGGGTCAAATTAGAGAGTCAAACACTCCACGGGACAAAAGAATTTAAATTTACAAAATTTCTTGACTTGAGATTCCTACTTCTAATAAGGCTAATATTTCTGATCTAAAATCAAACACTTACAATTTACTTCTAATTTCAAAAAAAACTTCACTTCCAGGAGCTCATTTAGCTCTATTTACAAAAAACAGGAATGCCTCCTCATCAGAACAGCATTACCATTCAAAATATCATCACTATAAGGTGAGAATCAAAAGAAATACCCTACTAATAGGTCTAAATTTAAGCATCATCACAAGGTGATAACCAAAACAAAAGTGACCTAATCAAAAGGTTACTTATCAAATTCAAATACAAAGTATTATCACTTTATTACAAAGAGATAATCAAAACAAAGGTAACCTGACCATACGGTTACTTAACAAATTCAAATACAAAATATTATCACTTTATTACAAAGAGATAATCAAAACAAAGGTAACCTGACCATCAGGTTACTCATCAAATTTCAAACCCAAAATAACCCAGTTAGGGTTGTAGAATCCTACACCCTACTGATCATCCTATCACTAATTGCTAACGAACAACTGATCTCATTAGTGATGGACCAAACGGTGAAAATCACCAAGTCAACTTTGACCTTATCAAATCTAAGAACTTCTAACGGTCAAAAGGAATCAAATCTAAGAACTTCTAACGGTCAAAAGGAACAAGGGAAAGAACAATTCATTCTCTCCACCTTGACATGTAGAAATCAGGACCAATAGTTAAATAGCCCACCTACTTCTACATTGTAAGGATATCTGTCAAAGACATCCTCCAAACACATCTCCGAGCAACGCGCGAGCAAAACGACCAGCGTGCACCAAGGCACACCTCAACTTACAAAACTTACAAAATCTCAAACCACTTATTTCACTCCTCAAACAAAATACTCAATATTAGTGGACCGACACTAGATCAAGAATTGGAACAAAACAAAACAGACCACTACGTCATTACTTAATATCAAAGAGATGACCGGACCGGAATTAATCGTCAAAATCATCATTTTCATTTGGATCTGATACTCCAATTGGTTTCAAGTCCTTTATGTGCCATTTCCTGCTCTTGTTCCATCTTCGTTTTCTAACTCATATACTAAACTGGAATGTTTTTCCGAATTTTACTCATAACGAACTTAGGAGCTAACTTAGCGGAAAATTTATCACTAGCACTCGAGAGGACCTTATTAGTTCTCCAAACATACTCTCCGACTCGGAATGAAATGTCTCTTCTCCGAAGATTGTAGCGTTTACACGAACGTTGATAAGCTACATGCAAATTTTCACGGACACTTCCAAAATATCAAACAAAAGTTGACGATCCAAAACATAAGAAGGTCTACTACTGGAGACGACATCAACATCCTCACCAGGTATAAAATTATCCTTATAAGCTTTTCCACTTAAAGGTACCTGACGACCAAAAACTAAAAATTTGGTGAATAGTTGGTGGACTCATGTTTTGCTGAGTTGATCGCGTATTGGATCTTTGATATCTCAACATCCCACGTATCATGTTCTTCTACGTATGTACGGATTGCTGTACCAACTGTCTTATTGATTCGTTCCACAAAATTGCATTGGGGAGCATAAACAGCGTTATACCAAATTTTTGAATTTCGTACCTTGCACACAAAGCTTTAAAAATACGTCCAACTAATTGTGGACCATTATCACAAATAACAAATTGTGGTACTCCGTAGACAAGAAATACCTTTTCTTCCAAAAACTTCTCGATCAAATGTGCGGTAGCACTACGTAAAGGTTGCAAAATCGAATACTTCGAGAACCAATCACCAACAACTAAGAGCCATTTATGTCCGCGTTTGGAACGAGGAAACGGACCCATCAAATCTAATGCAATGGTTTGGAATGGTAGTCCAACTTCTTTCTCCTTTCCCATCATTCCAAGGGGACCTCTATTGGGTGGTTTTTGAGCACCACAAATCAAACATTTCCTACAAAATTTTTTAAGGAACCAAAATGTCCTGCTGAAGGGGGGTCATGACATGATTTAATGACATCTACGCGCTGAGACTTTGGCACCAAATATTTCCACTCTACAACATTCGCCGAATGCGGTAATAAGGAAGGTATAAACTTATAAATAAACCCATCTTCTACTTTCCATTGTGGGTAGCTTTTCGGTGACAACAAAATTTTCTTTCTCAAAGACTCATACCACAAGTCTACTGCATCAAGTTTAATCTCTACTAAGTTAACTTCTGGATTTTCTAAAGGAACACCACGACTAAGACAATCTGGAACTATATTGAACTTTCCTTTTCTATGCACCAAATCAAATGAGTGTTGCCTTAATCGAACTGACCATCTGGCGAGTTTTCCAGTTGGATTCTGAAGATTACTCAACCAAAGTAACGAAAAATGATCGGTGACAACGGTGAATCGAACTCCTTCTACCCACGGACGAAATTTCTCAATTGCAAAAATAACCGCTAAACACTCTCTTTCAGTGGTGGAATAATTGCGCTCAGTACGGCTCAGGGTTTTGCTTGCGTACGAAATTACACGCTCTTCTCCGTTTACATTCTGAATCAACACAGCTCCTAACCCAGTGTTGCTTGCGTCACACTCAACGATAAAGGGTGCCGAGTAGTCTGGCTGCGAAAGAAGAGGTGCAGAAACTAATGCTTGCTTGATCAGCACAAATGAATTTTCTGCTTCCGCACTCCAGTTTACAGTTTGACCTTTTTTCTTACTTTTAATGAGGTCATTAATAGGCGAAACTAAAGACGAAAAATTCTTTATAAAGCGCCTGTACCAGCTGCACATTCCTATAAACCTTTTAATTTCCGTTGTGGTTTTCGGACGGGGAAAATTAACCATCGCCGACACCTTATCGGGATCTGTACGAAGTGAGTTCGAACCTACTATATAACCCAAAAATTTAAGTGTTTTTTTAAAAAATTCACATTTACTTATATTTATGGTAAGGTTAGCTTCTTTTAAACGTTGCTTAACCTCTACTAATAACTTTAGATGATCTTCAAAAGATGACGAACATAATATTATGTCGTCCAAATAGCAAAATACATGGGGTTCAAAACGTGGACCAAAATTGCATCTACTAAACGCTGTTGCGTCTGCGCAGCATTCTTCAACCCAAATGGCATGCATGTAAATCTATATTGTCCTCGTGAGATAACACTGAAGGCAGTCTTATCCTTAGACGATTCACTAAGAGGATTTGCCAAAACGATTTTCTCAAATCCAGAGACGAAATGTAGTTCGCACCTCTCAACATATTGAGAATTCTATCTACGTTCGCAAGGGGTACGAATCATGAACAGTTAAGTCGTTCAGGGTTCTACCATCAAAACAGAAGCGATATTCTCCATCTGCCTTCTTAACCAACAAAACTGGAGAGGACCACGGACTAGTACACGGTTCTATAACTTTAAGTCTAAGCATGTCGTCCAATTCCTCATTCAATATCTTACCCATATATGGTGACATGACATATGGTTTCTTGTGGAAGGGTTTGGCATTGCCTGTGTCTATGTCCAATTCGATTAGGTGAGTTCGTCCTAATCTATCGTCGCTGCTAATCTCACTAAATGAATTTATTAACTCTTGTGCTTGCGCACTTTGAGCATCTGAGAGGTCATGTAAACCACATAAAGAATCTTCAGTGTTCAAAGGGATGGAAGACGGACCTATATACCCTATGTCGTTCCCAACATTGCTTTGGATAAACCAATTATTACTTCTAAAGTCAGCAACTACACCAAATAATTTTGCAAAGTCACTACCGAAAATAAATGTATGCGGTAGGGACGGAACCACTAATGCATTAAGGATGCGGCAGTCATTACCTATACAAATTGGCAAATCTACTGAGCCTACAACAGACTTTATTGAACCATCAGCTGTAGTGATACCTGTTTTGCTGAACTAAAATTTTCAAGTCTAATTCTCTAACAATTGAAAGTGCTAAGGATCCTACTACTGAGGTAGTGCATCCCGAATCCAGAAGACCGGTAATGTCTCTATCTATTAATTTCACCATAATGTAGGGTCGATTATCACACTGCTTCTCAATGAACAGAGTATTATTCTTAGGCTTCGAAGAGTCCTGACAAAAATTTTAACAACTGTAAGCCATCTCGACCACTCGTCTTTACTAAAGTATTTTTCTTGTTTACAAATCATAACTGTAGCCTTATGACGCGGAACAGGATACCGACCACTATGTACCTGCCGCCTTACTGGTTTTTGAACAATGTGGACATGACGTTGCCTTAACGCCTTTTCGACCACATCCAAAACAAAAATTTTTTGTTGCTCTACAATCTCAAACCAATGTCCACTACGGGAGCAATTCCAACAAACAAAATGATTCCTCTTATCGGGACTAAAGGAATTACAAACCGAGGACTCTAAAGAGCTCTTATCCGCTACTGTTACTTGAGGATTGACTAATTTATTCTGAAACACCCTACTCTTAACAGCATAAACTTTCTCATTCAACCCAGGATGTTTGTTCTCATATGGATGCTTAGAGGTTGCAAATCTTATTAGGTTTATTAGAAGACGCCAAAACCGAGTTTAGTTTCATCAAAGAAGCTTCTTCTAACCTTTTACACAAATTTACTAGGGTCGACAAATCTTGAATGTCCGACAATGCAAGTGCCGAAATATATTCAGAACCAAATTTCTTCTAATCATTTTAACTTTAGTAACTTCTGCTGGCTCGTTGGTCAGTCTACTAAAGAGGGTTTGCATATGCGCGACAAATAAAATAATCCTTTCGTCTTTACCTTGACGACGATTTCTGATCTTTTCCCAAATGCCATCATCCGAAGAACCAGGTAGAAAATCTTCCTTAAACGTTCTAACAAGGAGTTCCAGTCTCGCAAAGAATTTTTCACTGTTCTAAACCAAACCAAAGCGTCACCCACAAAAGTTCACATGCTGATCCAAATAAGTCAGCTTCGGATACCTTACGAGATTGTGCTAAATCACTAACTCTATCTAAAAATGAATGTAGTTGTTTGGGGTCACCTGAGAATTTTACAGGCCATGAACCTATAGGTACTGAAGGTGTTACATACGAAGTCGAATGGATAGGTGCACTAACTAAAGGAGATACTACAACGGACCGATCTAAATAGGTGGACTCTGTACTTTTATTGATTTTATCGTACAACTCAGCTTCAAGAGTTAATATCGTTGCTACGGTCTCATTTCTAAACTTAATTGCTTCATCGAGATTTATTGAAGGGATTTTCATACGCTTAGCTCGTCCCGAAAGGTGGTTTATCCTTGAACAAGCTCTTCTAAAAATTGAGTCTGATGAGTCGCCCTCAAACTCGGACACAATATTACGAACTGACTCGACTGAAACTGAAATTTCTTTACTTTCCGTTGCAAAATCTACTTCATAACACGAAAGGTCAACCAAACAACCAGGCTTATCTATTTCTTTAGCTAACAATCTACCTAAAATTTTCCGTTTCTCCAACACTGGCCTCTCACTTACCACTCCTCTGATTCTTAGTTCATACTCCAATTCTTCTTTAAGTAGACAAACAATTTGGAATTTTTCCGACATGGTTACTACAACCTAATGGAATCAAACCGATAAATCTAACTAATCCGAATCTTACAAAAGCTATCAAAACAAATTCGTACTACTAAAGGTAAAATCAAAAATGTTTTTGGTAAAATTATTTTGCCAAAACAATATCAAAAAATTTAAGGGGTCAAAACAGAACTAAAGTCAAAAGTAAATTTGACCAAATTAACGAATTGAGTGTATGGGGATTACCGTTACAACCAATCTTTTATCAAAAGCAAACAAACAAATCTAAGTGTCAAATAAACCTTAAGCAAACAAATTTCGAGCAAAATAATTTTTGGACAAATGGACTTCAAAGGAAAATAAATTTTGAGCTAACAAACTTCGAATCAAATTAAATTTAGAACAAATAAATTTCGAAGCAAATTAATTTCTAACAAATAAATTTTAAGGTAAATCAAATTATGAACAAACAACCCTCGAGCTAAATTAAATTATGAACGAACGAATTTCAACAAATTACTCGTTGAACAAACAAATTTCGAGCCCCCAAATAAATTTTGATCAAACAAATTTCGAAGCCCCAAGCGTTGGGCGCTAGTGAAACGTTTTATATTTTCTTGATCGCTAACCCCAAACGGTCACATTCTTTCCTAAATTGAGCTTAACTAATGCTCTTCTTAATACATACATCTGACTCTAGAAGTTGGGGGTCAGCAAAACAAAGTCTTCCGACGTAACTAGGGTCTATTCCTTGGGTAGAGCTATGAGCAATGGGGGTAAGTCGAAATCTATGGAGGTTACACTTAACAAAAAACAAACAGGCGCCACCAAGTCCAAATTGATTTATTTTAGGGCATAGCTATTTTTTAAGGGCGGACTTGGAGACCCAAAAAAGAGATCGCCTTCGTTGATACACAAACTTGTCTTAACAGAATAAGACGCTGTTCCTGTAAGAAAGAATAATAATTAAGTCACATAAAAATGGGAACACTATTTGCGTCCCTCAAGTATACCTAAAAAGTATAGAGAATATTTTCTGCATAATGGGATCATAAAATTTTAGTTCTTATTGCTTTTTGTTTACCAAGTCTGATCAGACTAGATCAGAATAAAAACTTTAAATGAAGAATATTAATTTACTAATAAGTATTTTCTTTGTTTCAGCAAATAAAATATCATTGTAATTAAATAAAAATAAAAATTTGAAGTACTTGCAAAACTGGTAGTAAAGGTTATCAACTAATCCTTACTCAAATATTTTATAATTCTATGTAACTAAAAATGCTAGAGTTTCTTTATAACCCAATCAGATCTGTGTGAGTCATTTACAAATGAATATACGAAATTTTCTCTTTAGGTTAACAAACTTAAATTTAGTTTGAAGTCAAAATAATCACCAAGATATTCTCTAATGTTATCAATAATGGTTGTACTAAAATGCTAAACATGTGTTAGCCATTGGGCAATTGTTGACAATAGTGAACAAACAAACAGGTGATGTAATAGCAGCTGTTAAATTACGTTGAAGCCACGTGTGATCACGTATTTACGAAGCTAAGTGAAAGCAAATTTAATACTGGGGAAAACCAGCTTATTTACAGGTAAACTGAATAACAATTTTGTACGTCTAACAAACAAAATGAAATAATGTACTTTCAGAAGGAAAGTACTCAGGAAATCTTAATTCTATTACGAACCCAAGAGCAGCAGTTGTCCCTTGATGTAATGGAAATTACCTCGCAGCGCGGGAACAGCAACTAATTATACTTGCTTTCCATGCTTTAACACAGGTGTAGGAGCAAAGCGGGTTCCTTACTTGGATCACGGCAGCATTACTTTGTAACGTAATCTTCCGTTGTCTAAATTTATTTACTAAAATAATTTTTCATTGCGTAGCCAACAAATTAAGCTTCTAAATTGTAACTTCAAAGGGATCATGTTGTCTCAAATTTTACAGTTGCGATTTTCGACGTGGTGTGCGATATATAAGTTATCCATGCAGTTTTCTAATTTCTCGTTGGGATTTCAAATGTGTCGTTGCGAGTTCAAATGGGTCGTTGCGAATTCAAATAGGTCGTTGCGAATTCAAATAGGTCGTTGCGCTAAATAAATTTTGTAAATTAGCTAATATGACAACGAATATACAAAATGTGGATTAGGTACTAACCGTTACTCAGGAAGTGTTTCACAAACATAGAGCGACTCGGAGGTCACTCGCCATTCTCCTAGAATGCATCTTGACGCTACTTTTAACTATCGACGAGTGCGCTCGCTGCTTTCTTGTATGGTGGGAGGTTCCGGATTTTAGTTCTCGAATCTCTCACGCGCGCGCCAGTAGCTGTGAAATTACACCGAACTCGGAAACAACTCGACTAATAATCCTTGATATTATAATACTATAAAAGTTTGATTGTTACTTGAATATTTATTTTAATTAATAAAGGTATTTTACTATTCATTGTACGTTTAATGAATGGATTCTCCTACTGCAAAAATAAAATTGTTACAACTTATTTGTTTCTCACGAACTTGAATTAGATTTTGAAACAGTTTGTTGGCTACGAGTTATGTTTTTAACCTGCTTTCGACGACGTAAGCCACTTGTAAAGGGAGAGATTCTTATTTTTCTGAAATGATATGCTAACCTCCTTTTCGGCGAAATTTAGTTCCGACTAATTAACGGAAAATTTAGTTACGACTAAATAATGGAAAGTTTTGTAAAATCTCTGTGCTTTTTGCATTTTCTCGTTAAACTTGTGCCTCACTAATTTTTTGCTAGATTTCTTTGTACAATCAATTGACTACCGATAATTAACGGAAAGTTCGAACATAAGTACTTATTTGTTTTTCATGAGCTTGTTGGATTTTGAAACAGTCTGTTGACTACGAGTTGTTTTTAACCTGCTTTCGACAACGTAAACCATCTGTAAAGGGAAAGATTTTTATTTTTCTGAAATGATATGCTAACTTTTTTTTCGGCGAAATTTAGTTCCGACTAAATACCGGAAAATTCAGTTACGACTAAATATTGGAAAATTTTTGTAAAATCTCTGTGCTTTTTGCATTTTTTCGTTAAGATTGTGCCTTGCTAATTCTTTACTAAATTTCTTTATACAATCAATTGACTATTGATAATTAACGGAAAATTTGTATAATAAGTACTTATTTGTTTCTCACGAGCTTGAATTGAATTTTGAAACAGCCTGTTGGCTACGAGTTATGTTTTTAACCTGCTTTCGACTACGTAAGCCACCTCTAAAGAAAAAGATTCTTATTTTTCTGAAATGATGTTAACCTTCTTTTCGGCGAAATTTAGATCAGACTAATTAACGGAAAATTCAGTTACGACTAAATAATGGAAAGTTTTGTAAAATCTCTGTTCTTTTTGCATTTTCTCGTTAAGCTTGTGCCGCACTAATTCTTTGCTAAATTTCTTTGTACAATCAACTGACTACTGATAATTAACGGAAAGTTCGTGTATTAAGTACTTATTTGCTTCTCATGAGCTTGTTGGATTTTGAAAAAGCCTGTCGACTACGAGTTATGTTTTAACCTGCTTTCGTCGACGTAAGCCACCTCTAAAGAGAGAGATCCTTATTTTTCTGAAATGGTATGCTAACCTTTTTTCGGCAAAATTTAGTTCCGACTAATTAACGAAAAATTCAGTTACGACTAAATAATGGAAAGTTCTTGTTAAATCTTTGTGCTTTTTGCATTTTCTCGTTAAGCTTTGCCTCACTAATTCTTTGCTAGATTTTTTTTTGTATAATCAATTGAATACTGATAATTACCGGAAAGTTCGTGTAATAAGTAATTATTTGTTTCTCATTAGCTTGAATTGGATTTTGAAACAGTCTGTTGGCTACGAGTTATGTTTTTAACCTGCTTTCGACGACGTAAGCCACTTGTAAAGAGAGAGATTCTTATTTTTCTGAAATGATATGCTAACCTCCTTTTCGGCGAAATTGAGTTCCGACTAATTAACGGAAAATTCAGTTACGACTAAATAATGGAAAGCTTTGTAAAATCTCTGTTCTTTTTGTATTTTCTCGTTAAGCTTGTGCCTCACTAACTATTTGCTAAACTAATTTGTACAATTAATTTACTACCGATAATTAACGGAAAGTTCGTGTAATAAGTACTTATTTGTTTTTCATGAGCTTGAATTGGATTTTGAAAAAGCATTCGGCTACGAGTTATGTTTTTAAGCTGCTTTCGGCGAGGTGAACCACCTGTAAAGAGAGAGATTCTTATTTTTCAGAAATGATATGCTAACCTCATTTTCGGCAAAAATTATATCTGACTAATTAACGGAAAATTCAATTACAACTAAATAATGGAAAGTCTTTGTATAATTTCTGTGCTTTTTGCATATTCTCGTTAAGCTAGTGCGTCACTAATTCTTTGCTAAATATCTTTGTACCATCAATTTACTACCAATAATTAACGGAAAGTTCGCATAACAAGTACTTATTTGTTTTTCATGAGATTGTTGCATTTTGAAAAAGCCTGCCGAGTACAAGTTAGGTTTTTAATCTGCTTTCGGCGACGTAAACCACCTTTAAAGGAAGAAATTTTTATTTTTCTGAAATGATATGCTAACCTCCTTTTCGGCGAAATTCAGTTTCGACCGATTAACGGAAAATTCTTTACGACTAAATAGTGGAAATTTTTTGTAAAATCTCTGTGCTTTTTGCATATGTTCGTTAAGTTTGTGCCTCACTATTCCTTTGCTAAATTTCTTTGTACAATCAATTGACTACTGATAATTAACGGAAAGTTCGTGTAATAAGTACTTACTTATTTGTTTCTCACGAGCTTGAATTGGATTTTGAAACAGTCTGTTGGCTACGAGTTATGTTTTTAACCTGCTTTCAACGTCGTAAGCCACTTGTAAAGGAGAGATTCTTATTTTTCTGAAATAATATGCTAACCTCCTTTTCGGCGAAATTTAGTTCCGACTAATTAACGGAAAATTCAGTTACGACTAAATAATGGAAAGTTTTGTAAAATCTCTGTGTCTTTTGCATTTTCTCGTTAAGCTTGTGCCTCACTAATTTTTTGCTAGATTTCTTTGTACAATCAATTGACTACCGATAATTAACGGAAAGTTCGTGTAATAAGTACTTATTTGTTTCTCACGAGCTTGAATTGAATTTTGAAACAGTCTGTTGGCTACGAGTTATGTTTTTAACCTGCTTTCGACGACGTAAGCCACTTGTAAAGAGAGAGATTTTTATTTTTCTGAAATAATATGCTAACCTCCTTTTCGGCGAAATTTAGGTCCGACTAATTAACGGAAAATTCAGTTACGACTAAATAATGGAAAGTTTTGTAAAATCTCTGTGCTTTTTGCATTTTCTCGTTAAGCTTGTGCCTCACTAATTTTTTGCTAGATTTCTTTGGACAATCAATTGACTACCGATAATTAACGGAAAGTTCGAACATAAGTACTTATTCGTTTTTCATAAGCTTGAATTGGATTTTGAAAAAGCATTCGGCTACGAGTTATGTTTTTAAGCTGCTTTCGGCGAGGTGAACCACCTGTAAAGAAAGAGATTCTTATTTTTCTGAAATGATATGCTAACCTCATTTTCGGCAAAAATTATATCCGACTAATTAACGCAAAATTCAGGTACAAATAAATAATGAAAGTTTTTGTAAAATCTCTGTGCTTTTTGCATTTTCTCGTTAAGCTTGTGCCTCACTAATTCTTTGCTAAATTTCTTTGAGCAATCAATTGACAACTGATAATTAACGGAAAGTTCGTGTAATAAGTACTTACTTAATTGTTTCTCACGAGCTTGAATTGGATTTTGAAACAGCCTGTTGGCTACGAGTTATGTTTTTAACCTGCTTTCAACGACGTAAGCCACTTGTAAAGGAACAGATTCTTATTTTTCTGAAATAATATGCTAACCTCCTTTTCGGCGAAATTTAGTTCCGACTAATTAACGGAAAATTCAGTTACGACTAAATACTGAAAAGTTTTGTTAAATCTCTGTGCTTTTTGCATTTTTTTGTTATGCTTGTGCCGCACTAATTCTTTGCTAAATTTCTTTGTACAATCAATTGGCTACTGATAATTAGCGGAAAGTTCGTGTAATAAGTACTTATTTGTTTCTCACGAGCTTGAATTGAATTTTGAAATAGTCTGTTGGCTACGAGGTATGTTTTTAACCTGCTTTGGACGACGTAAGTCACCTGTATAGGGAGAGATTTTTATATTTCTGAAATGATATGCAAGTTTCCTTTTCGGCGAAATTTAGTTCGACTAATTAACGAAAAATGTTTGTAAAATCGATGGGTTTTTGTATTTTGTCGTTTAATGTGTGGATCAATAATTCTTTGTGAACTCTCTTTGTACAATCAGTTTAGTACGGCTAATTAACGGAAAATCTTTCTAAAATCGTTGTGTTCTTGGCGTTTTTTGTTAAGTTTGTGGATTAGCAATTCTTTGTTAAATTTGTTTCTACAATCAATTTAGTAGGGCTATTTAACGGAAAGTTTGTTCCAAATAAGTATAAACCCCCAGAAATCAATTGTGGTAAATTGTACTCTAGTAGAACTTAAGAAAAACTACCCCTATCGACATCGCTATTAAATTTGGCTGAATATCGTTTCGAAAACTGTCCACCATATATTTTAAAAATGTCTACGTCAGCATACGCAAAGACCTTATAAAAAACTCTTACGCAATATATTCCTAAAGCGCTGCCCTGTATAAAGCAAATACAAAAATCCTAGAAATGAATCGATCAGAATCGTCAAACTCAACTTACACATTCAGGTAAAAAGTAAGCTCAAAACTTGTTTCCTTTAATACGCCGCATATTGCTGTAAATGCCCAATTTATCCTGCTACACAAGGATCAGGACATAATACAATCTGCTGTGCTATTGGCCCGCATAACAATACCGAGGTTATTAGGGGGTTAGATAGGGATGGGGTGGCTGGCGCATGAAGCTGATTGGGTTGGCGCGTTCCGCCTTTGGTTCGTTTCCATGGAAATGTAATCTGTAGGTTTAATGCACCTTAATGGAGATAAACTACCCTCAACTTGTGGATGAAGGTAATAACGCCCTTTATAGAATTTCAACTTCCTGAACAAAATCTGCTAATCCATTTCAGGAACAACTAAACGAATTAAATTAGCAATTTCATCTGCCGTTTTCAAGTTGTCATTTAGGAATTTAATTCTGCAAATGTAGCGCTTCTAGAAGTTTCTTAATCTAACACCTAACAACTTTCAAACTGTATAATTTGACAAAACAACGACCGCTGAATTAGCAAGAAAATGCTTT
The DNA here is from genome assembly GCA_036346225.1 of Platerodrilus igneus. Lineage (NCBI taxonomy): Eukaryota > Metazoa > Arthropoda > Insecta > Coleoptera > Lycidae > Platerodrilus > Platerodrilus igneus. The sequence continues at coordinate 4,946,710 of JARFIW010000053.1, read as the reverse complement.
CACCGAGATTGCACCTTATCAGTCCTTTTAGGCAAATTTACGAACTGTAACTCAATTATGAATGCAAAAACGTCAGCCAAAGTTTCGTGGCGTTTCAGAGAAACGTTTTGAGTCTTTTCTAACCGTACTAAAGCTGTATTCGTCAGAGGAGAATAGCTGTGATTTAAATCTAACGAGGGATCGATAACGCTAAGAATAAAAGTAGGAAATTGGTGTTTTAAAGTATTTTCTAGGATATTTGCTTCTGGTAGTACAAGTCTCTAGATTTGGGCAATGAAACGATAAAGTAGAAAAGTTGAAAAAGTCGGAAGTTTGTGAGATTAGCTGTTTCGCACCAATACTGTGAGTAGTAAGCAAAACATCCAACAAACATTGAAAGAAGAGTTTTTCGGTTATTGAGAAGCGAATGCGTAACCACTAAAAATTAAACTAATAAAGTCACTAACAATTTTCAAAACATTTTTTAGGATATTTGATCACGTGAACTTCAAACTTGCTTCTGGTAGTACAAGTCTCTAGATTTGGGTAATGAAACGATTAAATAGGAAAGTTGAAAAAGTCGGAAGTTTGCGAGATTAACTGTTTCGCGTCAAAAAGACTTTGTATAGCTTGCACAAACTCATACTGTGAGTAATAAGCAAAACATCTAACAAAAGTTAAAAAAAGAGTGTTTCGGTTATTGAGAAACGAATGCGTAACCACTAAAAAATTAAACTAACGAACTACTAAAAAACACTAAATCTAATCCATCAAAAAATATCACTCCCATTTTCCCGTTTCCCATATTGAATTACATAATATTTTAAATCCCATGGTCTGGAAATATCATTAATAACAAACATAGAAAACAGTTAAATACCAACTTTTTTATTATTTCATTGTCCACACGAAATATAAAAATTTATGTTTTACTACCACTAAATTTTACTAATAGTACTTACATTTTAAACCAATATACACTGATTCCATCGCTAATTCACTTCAACAAAATAATTAGTTTTATGATAATGGAAATAAACGTCCCTCAACTTGTGGATGAAGGGTAATAACGCCATTTATAGAATTTCAACTTCCAGAACAAAATCTGCTAATTAATTTCAGGAACAACTAAACGAATTAAATTAGCAATTTCATCTGCCGTTTTCAAGTTGTCATTTAGGAATTTAATTCTGCAAATGTAGCGCTTCTAGAAGTTTCTTAATCTAACACCTAACAACTGTCAAACTGTATAATTTGACAAAACAACGGCCGCTGAATTAGCAGGAAAATGCTTTCACTGAGATTGCACCTTATCGGTCCTTTTAGGCAAATTTACGAACTGTAACTTAATTATGAATGCAAAACGTCAGCCAAAGTTACGTGGCGTTTCAGAGAAACATTTTGAGTTTTTTCTAACCGTACTAAAGCTGTATTCGTCAGAAGAAAATAGCTGTGATTTAAATCTAACGAGGGATTGATAACGCTAAGAATAAAAGTAGGAAATTGGTGTTTTAAAGCATTTTCTAGGATATTTGATCAAGCGAACTTTAAACTTGCTTCTGATAGTCCAAGTCTCTAGATTTGGGCAATGAAACTATAAAGTAGACAAGTTGAAAAAGTCGGAAGTTTGTGAGATTAGCTGTTTCGCACCAATACTGTGAGTAGTAAGCAAAACATCCAACAAACATTGAAAGAAGAGTGTTTCGGTTATTGAGAAGCGAATGCATAACCACTAAAAATTAAACTAATAAAGTCACAAACAATTTTCAAAACATTTTTTAGGATATTTGATCACGTGAACTTCAAACTTGCTTCTGGTAGTCCAAGTCTCTAGATTTGGGCAATGAAACGATAAAGTAGACAAGTTGAAAAAGTCGGAAGTTTGTGAGATTAGCTGTTTCGCACCAAAAAGACTTCGTATAACTTGCACAAACTCATACTGTGAGTAGTAAGCACAACATCCAACAAAAGTTGAAAGAAGGATGCTTCGGTTATTGAGAAACGAATGCATAACCACTAAAAAATTAAACAAACGAAGTCACTAACAATTTTCAAAACATTTTCTAGGATATTTGATCAAGTGAACTTCAAATATGCTTCTGGATTTGGGTAATCGAAAAAATAAGGTAGGCAAGTTGAAAACTCTGGGATTTATGAGATTAGTTGTTGGGCACCAAAAACCCTTTGTAAAGCTTGCTCAAGATGATAATGTGGGTAGTGTGCAAATCCCAACAAAAGTTAAAAAAAGGGCGTATCAGTTAGTAAAAACTGAATGCATAACAGTAAAGGAATCCAAGGACAGCGCCGCTAATTGTTTTTTAATGGGTTCTCTCATTAAAAACCCATTAGCACTAATCGCTTTTTAACGGATTTTCTCATTTAATATCCCTTAGCACTAACCGTTTTTAATGGATCTTCTCATTAAAAACCCATTAACACTAATTGCCATTAATTGCAAAACTCATTAACACTAATCGCGTTTTAATGGGAAACTCATTAACGATGTTATCAGTTTTCTTTACGTCACATCTGTCATTACCGCCACCGCCACCGCCGCCACCGCAATCTAACCTAGGTGAAACCTGGGGAACCTTTAAAATTGCACCAAAGAAGGGAGGGATTTCCTCCTTGCTCCCTCCTTACTCCCTCCTTGCTCGGACGCCCTTAATACATGGACAACGCCACTAACACCTGCATATTAAACAAACTGTAATGCATGGACAACGCCGCCGCCACCTGCATGTTAGACAGTCCGCGAAGCATGGACAACGCCGCCGCTACCTAAATGCTTGCTACTCATTGCACACTCACTACGTCACAAGCGCCATCCTAATCACTCTTACAGTAGGTAATCTGTTAATTGGACCCGAACCCTAATCCAGGCAATCTAACCCTGTTCGAATTTTTAAAATTGGACAATCCCTTACAAAGCTACGCCCTATTAAAGCTTCGTACTTTTAAATTTTTTGTCTATTTAATTTTAACTCGATCTTTAAATCCTTTTTGCTCACCCGAAATATGCGTTTTATCCCGGAAATTTCCGAGTACCCCTTACCTTAACACAAATCCTCCACCCAAATTTTTGGCTAATGTATTTATATAAATGTTATAACGTGGTTTAAAATTTACCGGAATATACAAACCATTCGCTTATTTTAAGAATAACACCAAAACTTTGAAACCAACTAAAAACATTTTTAATTCTTTTCTGAGGGATAATTATAAGACACCTAATGAATTTTCAAAATAAAATCAACTCTAAAAAGCTCTACAGACAACCAATTATACATAGATTTCTCTTATACCTTAAAAATCAATTTAGGTTTTTGTAAATCAATTTAAACTTTTTGAAGGAAAACTTAATAAAACACTTTAAACGTTTACTAAGGGTATATCATGCTATTGTCTACAGGATAGTTACGAATAAAATAATTAAATTTTAAATAACTTCTACGTCATATTTTTCGAAATCACAGACTTAACTATTTTCTAAATAAATCATCGAGCGAAAGTACATGCATTGTTGTTAAATTAAAGAATTTGTATAGTACCTCATAAAACTTACTTGTATTAGGAAAAACAAGTTTCACTTTCAAAGATATCGACTGAGCTAACCTCGTATGAATAATTATTCCTAGGTTAGTGAACAACTTTGATAAGCTTATAAGTAGTTTGCATTAGTAAATCGTTAATTTAATAACCATAAAATACATTCTCCTCGGTGATATGCTTAGAAACTGTCGTAGGAATACTCAAGTTTTCACTTCTAAGAAATTAAATTTCGAGCTTGTCGGTATCTAAAACAATAATTATAAACATTGCTTTCCTACATTAATGAACCCCGCTCGCAAATGATATACAAATTCTTTAATTTAATAACAATGCATGTACTTTTGCTCGGTTATTCATTTAGAAAATAGTCAAGTCCATGATTTTCAAAAATATGACAGAAATTATTTAAAATTTGATTACTTTATTTATAACTATCCTGTAGACAATAAGCATGGTATACCCTTAGTAAACTTTCAAAGTGTTTATTAAGATTCCTCTCAAAAGGTTTAAATTGATTTACAAAAACCTAAATTGATTTTTAAAGTATGATAGAAATTTATGTATAATTGGTTGTCTATAGAGCTTTTCAGAGTTGACTTTATTTTGAAAATTTATTAGGTTTCTTAAAATTATCTCGTAGAAAAGAATTAAAAATGTTTTAAGTAGTTTCAAAGTTTTGGTGTTATTCTTAAAATAATTAAATGGTTTGCATATTGCGGTAAATTTTAGACCACGTTATAACAGTTCTATAAATACATTAGCTAAAAATTTGGGTGGTGGGTTTGTGTTAAGGTAAGCGGTAGTCGGGAAATTCCGGGTTAAAGTGTATATGTTGGATGACCAAAAAGGATTTAAAAATCGAGTTAAAATTAAATAGACAAAAAATTTAAAGGTACGAGGTTTTAACAGGGTGTAACTTTGTAAGGGATAATCCGATTTTAAATTCAAACAGGGTTAGATTGCCTGGAAAATTAGGGGTCAGGTCCAATTAACAAATTACCTAGTGTAAAAGTAATTAGGATGGCGCTTGTGACGTAGTGAGTGTGCAATGAGTTGCAAACATTTAGGTGGCGGCGGCATTGTTCATGCATCGCGGATTGTCTAACATGTAGATGGTAGTGGCATTGCCCATGTATTGGTGGCGTCCGAGCAAGGAGAGAGTAAGGAGGGAGCAAGGAGGAAATCCCTCCCTTCGGTGGTGCTATTTTAGAAATTCTAGGGGTATAACCTAGGTTAGATTGCGGTAGCAGCAATGGCGGTGGTGGTAATGACAGATGTGACGTAAGGAAAAATGATAACATCGTTAATGAGTTTTCCAATTAAAAGCGATTAGTGTTAATAGGTTTTTAATGAAAAAACCCTTTACAAAACGATTAGTGCTAATGCGTTATTAATGAGAAAAACCATTTAAAAAACGATTAGAGCTATTGGATTTTTAATGATAAAACTCATTAGAATGCGATTAGTGGTAATGTGTTTTTAATGTGAAAACCTATTAAAAAACGATTAGCGGTGCTGCGGCGGCGGCGCTGTTTTCGGATCGGTGTATTTCTCTACTCATAACCATTAAAAAAATTAAATTAACGAAGTCACTAACAATGTTCAAAACACTTCAAGGGATATTTGACCAATTGAACTTCAAACTTGCTTCTGGTAGTTTAATTGTTTAGATTCGGGCAATGAAACGATAAAGTAAACAAGTTGAAAAAAGTCGGAAGTTTGTGAGATTAGCTGTTTTGCACCAAAAAGACTTTGTATAATTTGCACAAACTCATACTGTGAGTAATAAGCAAAACATCCAACAAAATTGAGAGAAGGAGGTTTCGGATATTCAGAAACAAATACATAACCACTAAAAAATTAAACTAATGAAGTCACTAACAATTTTCAAAACATTTTCTAAAATATTTGGTCAAGTGAACTTGAAATATGCTTCTGGATTTGGGTAATCGAAAAAATAAGATAGGCAAGTTGAAAACTCCGGGATTTATGAGATTAGTTGTTGGGCACCAAAAACCCTTTGTAAAGCTTGCTCAAGATGATAATGTGGGTAGTGTGCAAATTCCAACGAAAGTAGGAAAAAGGGCGTATCAGTTAGTGAAAAATGAATGCACAGCAGTAAAGGAATACACCAATCCGAGAACAGCGCTGTAGCCGCAGCGCCGCTGATTGTTTTTTAATGGGGTTTCTTATTAAACACCCATTAGCACTAATCACTTTTTAATGGGTTTTCTCATTAAAAACCCATTAACACTAATATTGGAAAACTCATTAACACTAATTGCTTTTTAATGGGAAAACTCACTAACGATATTATTATTTTTTCTGACGTCACATCTGTCATTACCGTTACCTCCACCGCCGCCACCGCAATCAAAACCTACGTTAAACCCTTGGAACTTTAAAAATCGCACCACCAAAGGGAGGGATTTCTTCCTTGCCCCCTCCTTACTCCCTCCTTGCTCGGTCGCCCTTAATACATGGACAACGTTACTACCACCTACATGTTAAACAACCCGCGATACATAGACAACGCCGCCGCCACCTGCATGTTAGACAACCCGAGATGCATGGACAACGCCGCCACCACTTAAATGAGTTACACACTTACTACGTCACAAGCGCCATCCTAATCACTTTTACACTGGGTAATTTGTTAATTGGACCTGAACCTTAATTTCCCAGGCAATCTAACTCTGTTCGAATTTTTAAAATCGGACTATCCCTTACAAAGTTACACCCTGTTAAAACCTCGTATCTTTAAATTTTTTGACTATTTAATTTTAACTCGATCTTTATATCCGTTTTGGTCACCCGAAATAGACGCTTTATCCCGGAATTTCCCGACTACCCCCTATCTTAACACATACCCTACACCCAAATTTTTAGCTAATGTATTTATAGAAATGTTATGAGGTAGTCTGAAATTTACCGCAATATGCAAACCATTCAATTATTTTAAGAATAACACCAAAATTTTGAAACCAACTTAAAACATTTCAGATTCTTTTCTGCATGATAATTTTAAGAAGCTTAATGAATTTTCAAAATAAGATCAACTCTACAATGCTCTATAAATAACCAATTATACATAGATTTCTCTCATACCTTAAAAATCAATTTAGGTTTTTGTAAATCAATGTAAACCTTTTGAAGAGAAACTTAATACAACACTTTAAACTTTTACTAAGGACATATCATGCTTTGTCTACAGGATAGTTACAAATAAAATAATGAAATTTTAAATAACTTTTACGTCATATTTTTGGAAATCGCAGACCTGACTATTTTCTAAATGAATCACCGAGCGAAAGTACATGCTTTGTTATTAAATTAAAGAATTTGTAAATCATTTGCGAGCGCGGTTAATTAATGTAAGAAAGCAATGCTTATAATTACTGTTTTAAATACCGACAAGTTCGAAATTTAATTATTTAGAAGTAAAAGCTTGAGACTACGAGACTTGACAGTTTCTAAGCATATCATCGAGGAGAATGCATTTTATGGTTATTCAATTAACGATTTACTAATGTAAACCACTTATAAGCTTATCAACGTTGTTCACTAACCTAGGAACGAGGTCAGGTCAGTCGATTTCTTTGAAGGTGAAACTTTTTTTCCCTAATACAAGTAACTTTTCAAAAGGTACTATTAACTGCATATTTGGTGACACTAAAAAAGAATGCAATTATCGGTTACAGTTTCAGTATATAGTCAAAAAAGAACACGTGTTGTACCTATAATTTCTGCTCACCTATATTTAACTCCATCTTTAAAACCACTTTCAGATATTTACTTTCATCTAGACAATAAGAAAAACTACCACTATAAACCTAAGAATAAAAAACAAAATAGTTTAATACGTCTATTAATAATTTTTGCTGATGTTGGTGATACAAATAAGTAAAACAAACTTTATCAAGAAGTGTTATGTTTTTAATAAAATATATACATGTATTGATAACATCTATAAACCGCTGTAATAACCAGAGTCTGGTGAATCTGGGATAACCAAATCTCTACACATTTGCGTAAGCGATCTCCTCGCAGTCGCATCTTCTAAGTACTGGATGGGGTGACATTTAATAATTTCCAACACTGTCAGCAATTTAAATTGTTGTGTAAGAGCTAGTCCGATTTTAAAAATTTAAACAGGAATTGATTGGCCGGGAAATTAGGGTTCAGGTTCAATTAACAAATCACCCAGTGTAAAAGGATGGCGCTTGTAGCGTAGTGAGGGTGCAATGGATTGCAAACATTTAAGTGACGTCGGCGTTGTTCATGCATCGCGGGTTGTCTAACATGCAGATGACAGTGGCGTTGTCCATACATCGCGGGTTGTCTAACATGTAGGTGGTAGTGGCGTTGTCCATGTATTGGCGGCGTTCGAGCAAGGAGGGAGTAAGGAGAGGGCAAGGAGGAAATCCCTCCCTTGGGTGGTGCGATTTTAAAAATTCCAAAGGTTTAACCTAGGTTAGATTGCGGTGAAGCGGTGGCGGTAATGACAGATTTGATGTAAGGAAAAATGATAACATCGTTTACGAGTTTTCCCATTAAAAAAAGCGATTAGTGTTAATGAGTTTTCTAATTAAAAGGCGATTAGTGTTAATGAGTTTTTAATAAGAAAACTAATTAAAAAACGATTATTGCTAATAGGTTTTTCATAAAAATATCATTGAAAAACGTTTAGTGCTAATCGGTTTTTAATGATAAAACCCATTAAAAAACGATTAGCGGCGCTGCCGTGGCGGCAATGTTCTTGGATAGGTGTACTCCTCTACTCATAACCACTAAAAAAAAATTAAACTAACGAAGCCACTAACAATGTTCAAAACACTTCATACGATATTTAACCAAGTGAACTTCAAACTTGCTTCTGGTAGTACAAGTCTCTAGACTTGGGCAATGAAACGATTAAATAGGCAAGTTGAAAAAGTCGGTGACTTTCTCTACTCTTAACCATTAAAAAAATTAAACTAACGAAGTCACTAACAATTTTCAAAACACTTCATAAAATATTTGACCAAGTGAACTTCAAACTTGCTTCTGGTAGTACAAGTCTCTAGAATTGAGCAATCAAACTATGAAGTAGACCATTTGAAAAAGTCGGAAGTTTGTGAGATTAGCTGTTTCGCACTAAAAAACTTTGTATAATTTGTACAAACTTATACTGTGAGTAATAAGCAAAACTTTTAACAAAAATTGTAAGAAGGGTGTGTCGGTTATTGAGAAACGAATGCACAACCACTAAAAATTAAACTAATGAAGTCACTAACAATTTTCTAAGCATTTTCTAGGATATTTGATCAAGTGAACTTCAAACTTGCTTCTGGTAGTACGAGTCTCCAGATTTGGGCAATAAAACTATAAAGTAGACAAGTTGAAAAAGTCGGAATTTTGTGAGATTAGTTATTCGACACAAAAAAGCCTTTATAAAGCAAAATATCTCATTTCAGTTACATTTGTACGTGCATTGACGTTTTTGAACCACCACACCACTGACTTAAGCGCCTTTATCCAAGATCACGATCAACTGTTCCATTATGTAATTTTGTTCACACATAATGACAAACATCGATCTAAACTATCTAGAAATTTCAATTTTCGACAATTTTGAATCTCATGCGCCTCTATAACGCCTTTTTGGAACATATTTTCCTAGCAGACAAAGTTTCAAAACATTGCTTCGGCTATTGTGCCTAAAATATTTATCCAAGTTTCTCCAAACAATTTAAGATTTCATGCTGGCTAAAATCTTTTTAAAATTTAAGGATTTTTTAACTTAGTCTCCAGAAACCGGTAGCGATATTTTGGAAAGATCTTGCACTATTCACCAAACTCCCCGAGGTTAGCTTTACTCTAGGACTAGTCATTTTTTGTACGTTTTGCCTGAGAGCTTTTTACAGCACATTTCTTTCTAGAGCACAGATGAGTTTGTCGCCCTACGGATTTGATTTCTGAATTGGTTCTACCTATGCTGAATTCGATGTGTTAACCTTCTTCATTGAACAAACTAATTTCGCTGTATCAACGTAACCAATTTAAACACAATCATTTTAGGAGTGAACCGGAAGTAAACAATTTTCGAACTGATTATTAAACACCCATTTAAAAAGTAACAATATAAAAGTATAAACAATTTTAACTAACAAAAGCTGCCGTTTTTTTAATAAAATTTTGAATGCTTTTGGACCGGCTAACGCTATGGTTAGAAAACCTTTCCCACTCCTAACACTCACTTCAAATCCCGCAGAACAATTTCTCTGGCGGTGCAAAATTGTAAAAAACAACTGGAAATTATTACATGGTGCCAATGTGTATTATTCTATATATATATATATCGTCTCAAGTTAAAGGTTAATTTCTAAAAAATTGACTCAATTACTGGATTAACATGGGGTTTTATATATTACGTCTTAAGATAAAAATTAATTTTTACATTAGTTGCCACTATTGATTTGTAAGGAGAAATAATCCAGTTTTGCAGCTCCTTGGGTTAGTCAATTTTCTTGACAAATTGCAAAATTATAACAAAATACAACGCCATCTATCCAAAGTCAACAAATGCCGAAAAACAATCAATCAAGCTTCGAAACCGATCACAGGGTTTCTTATTAATACTTTTATAAAAACGTCATCTACAGCGTTCATTATTAAATTTGCTAGTCGACGTTTTGAAATCCTCCATTTTGCGTTTGGAAATGATTTATATTGCTTATGCTCGACTGTTCAGCGTCAACTACTGGAGTGTCATTTTCTCCGCAATCGACTGTCGGTGCTCATTATGTTTTTAAATCTATGAAGATAGTTGCTAAAATGCCCATAGCCCGTAAAAGCCTGCGTAATATGATAGTTGGTACCTCTATACTTGTCTGGCATCATAGCCTTATATGTTTGATGAAAATCTTCGTCCACCCATAATACTCGTTACATCTTTGTTGCCGCTTACACTTTATGGTTTCTCTGGCTGTTGTTACATACACCTTGCCCTTTTTAAAAATGAATTCCTTTTTTCTAGTTTTAGTTTAATCGGCATCAGCCCGACTATGGCTAAAACTAGTTCTGTTGGGACAGTGCGGTTAGTCGTACTACTATCTTCCGGTTTATTCGTTCTAGCATGTTCTCGTATGGTTTGTAATTCAACGCGGATGAAAGTGCCACTTTTGCCAGGACCTTCCTTTTTTCTCTTTCACACTTCTGACGTTTGGCTACAATCTTGCTAGTTAAAATTTATTTTTGATTGACAATCGATTACATAATATTCAACACAGTTTTCATGCAAGATCACTTATATAACTCCTCGTTGAATTTTACTCAAATTTTGCAAATTTTTCACTCTATGTGTGAATTTGGACACCACTTATAATTTTACGATTTTGTTGTCGTCTTGTTAAAGAAAAAATATCACGGGCAAAATGAGTGGTACTTTATAAATTAAGATTTGCCTTGCAGAAGTGAGGAGTTCGTAACAATTTAAGAACGTACCGGATAACTTTAGTGGGTCGTGAGTGGATTCATATTGAAGAAATAATAAGATGCAAATACACTTTTTTTAAAAAACCTAATTTCTTAACTTCAAACTGACCAGGTATTACTAAAAAAGACACTAAATATAATCCATTAATAATAATATCACTCCCATCTTCCCGTTTCCCAAAATGGATTTACTCGATATTTTAAATCCCATGGTCTGGATATATCATTTATAATAATCATAGAAAACAGTTAAATACTAACTTTTTTATCATTTCATTGTCCATTCGAAATATAAAAATGTATGCTCTACTAACACTAAATTCCACTAATAGTACTTTTATTTTAAACCAATATACACTAATTCCATCGCTAATTCCGTTCAACAAAATAATTAATTTCATGATAATGGAGATAAACTACTTTCAACTTGTGGATGAAGGTAATAACACCGCTTATAGAATTTTAACTTCCTGAATAAAAGTTAAAGTACATTTAGGCAAGTTTACGAACTGTAACTCAAATATAAATGCAAAACGTCTACCAAAGTTTAGTGACGTTTTAGAGAAACATTTAGATCCTTTTCTAACCGTACTAAAGCTGAATTTTCAGAGAAAACTAACTGTGATTTAAATCAAACGATGGATCGATAACGCAAAGAATATAAGTAGGAAATTGGTGTTTCGGGTAGTGAGATAGAAATACGTTACCATTAAAAAATTATGCTAACGAAGTCACTAACAATTTTTAAAGCATTTTCTAGGATATTTGATCAAGTGAACTTCAAAATTGCTTCTGGATTTGAGTAATCGAAAAAATAAAGTAGGCAAGTTGAAAACTTTAGGATTTATGAGATTAGTTGTTCGGCACCAAAAACCCTGTGTAAATCTTGCTCAAAATGATGATGTGGGTAGTGTGCAAATTTCAACAAAAGTAGGAAAAAAGGCGTATCAGTTAGTGAGAAATGAATGCATAACAGTAGAGGAATAAACCAATCCGAGGACAACGCCGCCGCCGCAGCGCCGATAACTGCATTTTAACGGGTATTCTCATTAAAAACCCATTAGCACTAATCGTTTTTAATGGGGTTTCTCATTAAAAACCCATTAGTACTATTCTTTTTATAAAGAGGTTTCTCATTAACAACCTATTAACACTAAACGTTTTTTAATTGAAAAACTCAATAACACTAATTGCTTTTTAATGGGAAAACTCATTAACGATGTTATCATTTTTCTTTACGTCACATCTGTCATTACTGCCACCGCAATCTAACCCTTGGAATTTTTAAAATCACACCACCAAAGGGAGGGATTTCCTTTTTGCTCACTTTCTTCTCCCTCCTTGCTCGGACGCCACCAATACATGGACAACGCCACAACCACCTACATGTTAGACAACCCGCGATGCATGGACAACGCCGCCGCCACCTAAATGCTTGCATCTCATTGCACACTCACTACGTCACAAGCGCCATCCTAATCACTTTTACACTGAGCGATCTGTTACTTGGACCTGGACCCTAATTTCTCGGGCAATCTAACCCTGTTGGAATTTTTAAAATTGGACTATCCCTTACAAAGTTACACCCTGTTAAAGCCTAGTACCTTTAAATATTTTGTCTATTTAATTTTAACTCGATCTTTAAATCCTTTTTGGTCACCCGAAATATACGCTTTATCCAGAATTTTCCGACTACCCCTATCTTAACACATACCCTCCACCCAAATTTTTAGCTAATGTATTTATAGAAATGTTATAACGTAGTCTGAAATTTACCGTTCAATTTACCATTCAATTATTTTAAGAATAACACCAAAACTTTGAAACCAACTTAAAACATTTTAAATTCTTTTCTGCGGGATAATTTTAAAAACCTAATGAATTATCAAAAAGAAGATCAACTCTAAAAAGTTCTATAGACAATCAATTATAAATACATTTCTCTTATACTTTAAAAATTAATTTAGGCTTTTGTTAATCAATTTAAACCTTTTAAAGGGAAATTTAATACAACACTTTAAACTTTTACTAAGAGCATATCATGCTACTGTTTACAGGACAGTTTTGAATAAAATAATTAAATTTTAAATAACTTCTACGTCATATTTTTATAAATCGCAAACTTGACTATTTTCTAAATGAATCACCGAGCAAAAGTACAAGCTTTGTTATTAAGTTAAAGAATTTGTAAATCATTTGCGAGCGCGGTTAATTAATGTAGGAAAGCAATGCTTATAATTACTGTTTTAAATACCGACAAGTTCGAAATTTAAATATTTAGAAGTCAAAACTTGAGACTACGAGACTTGACAGTTTCTAAGCATATCATCGAGGAGAATGCATTTTATGGTTATTAAATTAACGATTTACTAATGTAAACCACTTATAAGCTTATCAACGTTGTTCACTAACCTAGGAACGAGGTCAGGTCAGTCGATTTCTTTGAAGGTGAAACTTCTTTTTCCTAATACAAGTAACTTTTCAAAAGGTACTATTAACTGCATATTTGGTGACACTAAAAGGAATGCAATTATCGGTTACAGTTTCAGTATATAGTCAAAAAAGAACACGTGTTGTACCTAGAATTTCTGCTCATCTATATTTAACTCCATCTTTAAAACCTCTTTCAGATATTTACTTTCATCTAGACAATAAGAAAAACTACCACTATAAACCTAAGAATAAAAACAAAATAGTTTAATACGTCTATTAATAATTTTTGCTGATGTTGGCGATACGAATAAGCAAAACAAACTTTATCAAGAAGTGTTATGTTTTTAATAAAATATATACATGTATTGATAACATCTATAAACCGCTGTAATAACCAGAGTCTGGTGAATCCGGGATAACCAAATCTCTACACATTTGCGTAAGCGATCGCCTCGCAGTCGCATTTTCTAAGTATTGGAGGGGGTGACATTTAATAATTTCCAACACTGTCAGCAATTTAAATTGTTGTGTAAGGGCTAGTCCGATTTTAAAAATTTAAACAGGAATAGATTGCCCGGGAAATTAGGGTTTAGGTTCAATTAACAAATCACGCTTGAGGCGTAGTGAGGGCGCAATGGATTGCAAACATTTAAGTGACGGCGGCTTTGTTGATGCATCGCGGGTTGTCTAACATGCAGATGACGGTGGCGTTGTCCATACATCGCGGGTTGCCTAACATGTAGGTTGTAGTGGCGTTGTCCATGTATTGGCGGCGACCGAGCAAGGATGGAGTAAGGAGAGGGCAAGGAGGAAACCGCTCCCTTGGGTGGTGCGATTTTAAACATTCCAAAGGTTTAACCTAGGTTAGATTGCGGTGGCGGCGGTGGCGGTAATGACAGATTTGACGTAAGGAAAAATGATAACATCGTTAACGAGTTTTCCCATTAAAAAAAAGCGATTAGTATTAATGAGTTTTTAATAAGAAAACTCATTAAAAAACGATTATTGCTAATAGGTTTTTCATAAAAATACCATTGAAAAACGATTAGTGCTAATGGGTTTTTAATGATAAAACCTATTAAAAAACGATTAGCAGCGCTGCGGTGGCGGCGATGTCCTCGGATAGGTGTACTCCTCTACTCATAACACTAACGAAGCCACTAACAATGTTCAAAACACTTCATACGATATTTAACTAAGTGAACTTCAAACTTGCTTCTGGTAGTACAAGTCTCTAGATTTGGGCAATGAAACGATTAAATAGGAAAGTTGAAAAAGTCGGAAGTTTGCGAGATTAGCTGTTTCGCGTCAAAAAGACTTTGTATAGCTTGCACAAACTCGTACTGTGAGCAATAAGCAAAAGATCCAACAAAAGTTGAAAAAGCTCTATAGACAACCAATTATACATAGATTTTTCTCATACCTTAAAAATCAATTAAGGTTTTTGTAAATCAATTTAAACTTTTTGAAGGAAACCTTAATAAAACACTTTAAACGTTTACTAAGGGTACATTATGCTTATTGTTAACAGGATAGTTAGGAATAAAATAATTAAATTTTATATAACTTCTACTTCATATTTTTGAAAATCGCATACTTGACTAATTTCTAAATGAATCACCGAGCGAAAGTACATGCATTTTTATTAAATTAAAGAATTTGTATAGTACCTCATCAAAAGTTACTTGTGTTAGGAAAAAGTAGTTTCACTTTCATAGATATCGACTGACCTGACCTTTAATTAATAATTATTTCTAGATTAGTGAACAACGTTGATAAGCTTATAAGTGGTTTGCATTAGTAAATCTTTAATTTAATAACAATGAAATGTATTTTCCTTGGTGATATGCTTATAAACTGTCAAGTCTCGTAGGGATACCCAAGTTTTCACTTCTAAAGAATTAAATTTCGAGCTTGTCGGTATGTAAAACAATAATTAAAAGCATTCCTTTCCTACATTAATTAACCGCGCTCGCAAATGATATACAAATTCTTTAATTTAATAACACTAAGCATGTACTTTCGCTCGGTGATTTATTTAGAAAATAGTCAAATCTGCGATTTCCAAAAATATGACGCAGAAGTTATTTAAAATTTAATTATTCTATTCGTAACTATTCTGTAGACAATAAGCATGATATACCCTTAGTAAACGTTTAAAGTGTTTTATTAAGTTTCCCTTCAAAAGGTTTAAATTGAATTATAAAACCCTAAATTGATTTTTAAGGTATGAGAGAAATCTATGTATAATTGGTTGTCTATTGAGCTTTTTAGAGTTGATTTTATTTTAAAAATTTATTATGTTTCTTAAAATTATCCCTCAGAAAAGAGTTAAGAATGTTTTGAGTTGGTTTCAATTTTTTGATGTTATTCTTAAAATAATTGAATGGTTTGCATATTGCGGTAAATTTTAGACCACGTTATAACATTTCTATAAATACATTTGCTAAAAATTTAGGTGGGGGTTTATGTTAAGGTAGGGGGTAGTCGGGAAACTCCAGGTCAAAGCGTATATCTCCGGCGACCAAAAAGGATTTAAATATCAAGCTAAAATAATAAAATTAAATAGCCAAAAAATTTAAAGGTACGAGGGTGTAACTTTGTAAGGGATAGTACGATTTTAAAAATTCAAACAGGGATATTTTGCCCGGGAAATTAGGGTTCAAATCCAATTAACAGATCACTCACTGTAAGTGTAAAAGTCATTAAGATGGCTCTTGTGACGTAGATAATGTGCAATGAGTTGCAAATATTTAGGTGGCGGCGGCGTTGTCCACGCATCACGGATTGTCCAACATGTAAGTGGTAGTGGCGTTGTCTATTTATTGGGGGCGTCCGAGCAAGAAGGGAGTAAGGAGGGAGCAATAAGAAAATTCTTCCTTTCGGTTGTGCGGTTTTAGAAATTTCAAGTGTTTAACCTAGGTTAGATCGCGGTGGCGGCGGTGGCGGTGGCAGTAATGACCGATGTGACGTAAGAAAAAATGATAACACCGTTGATGAGTTTTCAATTAAAAGGCGATTTGTGCTAATGGGTTTTAATGAGAAAACTCATTAAAAAACGATTAGTGCTAATCAGTCTTTAATGAGATAACCCATTAGAAATCGATTAGTGCTAATGGGTTTTTAATGAGAAAACCCTTTAAAAAACGATTAACGGCGATGCTGCTGCGGCACTGTCCTCGGATCGGTGTATTCCTCTACTTATAACCATTAAAAAAATTAAACTAACGAAGTCACTAACAATGTTCAAAACACTTCATACGATATTTGACCAAGTAAATTTCAAACTTGCTTCTGGCAGTTCAGGTCTCTAGATTTGGGCAATGAAACGATAAAGTAGACAAGTTGAAAAAGTCGTAAGTTTGTGAAATTAGCTGTTTCGTACCAAAAAGACTTTGTATTACTTGCATTAACTCATACTGTGAGTAAACAGCAAAACAACCAACAAAAGTTGAAAAAGAGTGTTTCGGTTATTGAGAAACGAATGCATAACTACTAAAAAATAAACTAACGAACTACTAAAAAACACTAAATCTAATCCATCAAAATAATATCACTCCCATTTTCCCGTTTCTCATATTGAATTACATGATATTTTAAATCCCATGGTCTGGAAATATCATTAATAACAAACATAGAAAACAGTTAAGTACCAACTTTTTATTATTTCATTGTCCACTCGAAATATAGAAATTTATGTTTTACTAACACTAAATTTTACTAATAGTACTTACATTTTAAACCAATATACACTGATTCCATCGCTAACTCAGTTCAATAAAATGATTAGTTTCATGATAATGGAAATAAACGTCTCTCAACTTGTGGAGGAAGGGTAATAACGCCGTTTATTGAATTTCAACTTCCTGAACAAAATCTGCTAATCCATTTCAGGAACAACTAAACGAATTAAATTAGCAATTTTATTTGCCGATTTCAAGTTGTCATTTAGCAATTTAATTTTGCAAACGTAGCGCTTATAAAAGTTTCTTAATCTAACACCTAACAACTGTCAAAGTGCATAATTTGACAAAACATCGGTCGCTGAATTAGCAATAGAATGCTTTTACTGAGATTTCACCTTATCAGTCCTTTTAGGCAAATTTACGAACTGTAACTCAATTATGAATGCAAAACGTCAGATAAAGTTTCTTGGCGTTTCAGAGAAACATTTACAGCATTTTCTAACCGTACTAAAGCTGTATTCGTCAGAGAAGAGTAGTTGTGATTTAAATCTAACGAGGGATCGATAACGCTAAGAATAAAAGTAGGAAATTGGTGTTTCAAAACATTTTCTAGGATATTTAATCAAGTAAACTTCAAACTTGCTTCTGGTAGTACAAGTCTCTAGATTTGGGCATTAAAACGAAGTAGACAAGTTGAAAAAGTCGGAAGTTTGTGAGATTAGCTGTTTCGCACCAAAAACACTTCGTATAACTTGCACAAACTCATACTGTGAGTAGTAAGCACAACATCCAACAAAAGTTGAAAGAAGGGTGTTTCGGTTATTGAGAAACGAATGCATAACCACTAAAAAATTAAACTAACGAAGTTACTAACAATTTTCAAAACATTTTCTAGGATAGTTGATCAAGTGAACTTCAAAATTGCTTCTGGATTTGGGTAATCGAAAAAATAAAGTAGGCGAGTTGAAAATTCTGGGATTTATGAGATTAGTTGTTCGGCACCAAAAACCCTTTGCAAATCTTGCTCACGAGATGATGTGGGTAGTGTGCAAATTCCAACAAAAATAGGAAAAAGGGCGTATCAGTTAGTTAGAAATGAATGCATAACAGTAAAGGAATACACCGATCCGTGGACAGTACCGCTATCGCAGCGCCGCTAAACGTTTTTAATGGGTTTTCTCATTGAAAACCCATTACCACTAATCGCTTACTAATGAGTTTTGTCACTAAAAACCAATTAGTACTAATCGTTTTTTAATGGGTTTTGTCATTAAAAACCTATTAACCCTAATTACCTTTTAATTGAAAACTAATTAGCACTAATCGCTTTTTAATGAGAAAACTCATTAACGATGTTATCATTTTTCCTTACGTCATATCTGTCATTAACGCCACCGCCACCGCCGCCACCGCAATCTAACCTAGGTGAAACCTGGGCACCAAAAACCCTTTGTAAAGCTTGCTCACGATGATGATGTGGGTAGTGTGCAAATACCAACAAAAGCAGGAAAAAGGGCGTATCAGTTAGTTAGAAATGAATGCATAACAGTAAAGGAATACACCGATCCGTGGACAGTACCGCTACCGCAGCGCCGCTAATCGTTTTTTAATGGGTTTTCTCATTGAAAACCCATTACCACTAATCGCTTACTAATGGGTTTTGTCATTAAAAACTAATTAGTACTAATCGTTTTTTAATGGGTTTTGTCATTAAAAACCTATTAACACTAATCACCTTTTAATTGAAAATCTCACTAACACTAATCGCTTTTTAATGAGAGAACTCATAAACGATGTTATCATTTTTCCTTACGTCATATCTGTCATTACCGCCACCGCCACCGCCGCCACCGCCGCCACCGCAATCTAACCTAGGTGAAACCTGGGGAACCTTTAAAATTGCTCCTTCCTTACACCCTCCTTGTTCGGACGCTCTTATACATGGACAACGCCACTAACACCTGCATATTAGACAACCTGCGATGCATGGACAACGCCGCCGCCACTTGCATGTTAGACAGTCCGCGAAGCATGGACAACGCCGCCGCCACCTAAATGCTTGCTACTCATTGCACACTCACTACGTCACAAGCGCCATCCTACTCAATCTTAATGATAAAACCCATTAAAAAACGATTAGCGGCGCTGCGGTGGCGGCGATGTCCTCGGATAGGTGTACTCCTCTACTCATAACCACTAAAAAAAATTAAACTAACGAAGCCACTAACAGTGTTCAAAACACTGCATACGATATTTAACCAAGTGAACTTCAAACTTGCTTCTGGTAGTACAAGTCTCTAGATTTGGGCAATGAAACGATAAAGTAGACAAGTTGAAAAAGTGGGAAGTTTGTGAGATTAGCTGTTTCGCACCAAAAAAACTTTGTATAACTTACACAAACTCATACTGTGAGTAATAAGCAAAACATCCAACAAAAGTTGAAAGAAGGGGTTTAGGTTATTGAGAAACGAATGCATAACCGCTAAAAAGTTAAACTAATGAAGTCATTCACAATTTTCTAAGCATTTTCTAGGATATTTGATCAAGTGAACTTCAAACTTGCTTCTGGTAGTACGAGTCTCCAGATTTGGGCAATGAAACTATAAAGTAGACAAGTTGAAAAAGTCGGAAGTTTGTGAGATTAGTTATTCGACACAAAGAGCCTTTATAAAGCAAAATATCCAATTTCAGTTACATTTGTACGTGCATTGACGCTTTTGAACCACCACACCACTGACTTAAGCGCCTTTATCCAAGATCACGATCAACTGTTCCATTATGTAATTTTGTTCACACACAATGACAAACATCGATCTAAATTATCTAAAAATTTCAATTTTTGATAATTTTGAACCTCATGCTCCTCTAGAACGCCTTTTTCGAACATTTTTTTCCTAGCAGACAAGGTTTCAGCACATTGCTTCGGCTTTTGGGTTTCAAATATTCATCCAAGTTGATCCAAACAATGTAAGATTACATCCTGGCTAAAATCTTTTAAAAATTTAAGAATTTTCTAACTTACAGTCTTTAGAAACCGGTAGCGATATCCTGGAAAGATCTTGCACTATCCACCAAACACCCCGAGGTTAGTTTTACTCCTGTACTAGTCATTTTTGGTACGTTTTGCCTGGGAGCTTTCTACAACATCTTCTTTTCTAGAACACAGTTGAGTTTGTCGCCCTGAATTTGATTTCTGAATTGGTTGAACCTGTGCTGGATTCGAATTTAAACACAATCATTTTAGGAGTGCACCGGAAGTAAAATTTTCGAATTGATTATCAAACAACCGTTTAAAAAGTAACATATAACTAACAAAAGCCGCTGGTTTCTTTTCTTAATGTAATTTCGAATGCTTTCGGACCGGCTAACGCTATGGTTAGAAAACCTTTCCCATTCCTAACGCTCACCTAGAATCCCGCAAAGCAATTCCTCTAGCGGTGCGAAATTGTAAAAAACAACTGGAAATTATTACATGGTGCCAATGTGTTTAATTCTTTAAGCTTTTCAATTTAATTTAACACCTGTTTTTTTTTTAATTTACCGAAATTCGAATGTCAAAATACGAAAGAATCTATTTAAACAATAAGGCTAATAAATTCGGCTTTTGGAGCAAAAAAATCCAAGTTACACCTTTGGTAATAGAATACGAAGGTTTCGTCGTTTTATTAGCTTTTTACACAAAAATGAACTAAAAAAAAGAAGGGGATGGCGAAGGTAGAGGGGCAGTAGCTGTTACTCGCGGAAAAACCAACCAACATGAAACAAAATTTTTTGCGATCACGTTAGGAACACGTACTTGGGTTTGTACTTTTGAAACTGGAGCGGCGTCGCGAACAACAACTCCTTGAAAAGGCGACTGAACCTGTAGAAAATGAAAAATTGACTCAATTACTGGATTAACATGGGGCTTTATATATCGCGTCTCAAGATAAAGGCTAATTTTTACATTAATTGCCACTACTGATTTGTAAGGAAAAATAATCCAGTTTTGCTGTTTTGCAGCTCCTTGGGTTAGGCAACTTTCTTGACAAATTATAACCAAATACAACGCCATCTATCCAAAGTCAACAAATGCCGAAAAACAATCAATCAAGTTTCGAAACCGATCACAGGATTTCTTATGAATACTTTTATTGAAACGTCATCTACAGCGTTCATTATTAAATTTGCTAGTCGACGTTTTGCGCCTGAAGAAGATTTATATACCCTATCCTCGACTGTTAAGCGTCAAGTACTGGAGTGTCATTTTCTCCGCAATCGACTGTCAGTGCTTATTATGTTTTTAAATCTATGAAGATAGTTGCTAAAATGCCCATAACCCGTAAGGGCCTGCATAAGGTGATAGTTCGTATGTTTATACTTGTCTGGTATTATAGCCTTATGTGTTTGATGAAAATCTTCGTCCACGCAGAATACTCGTCCCATCTTTGTTGCCGCCTTTATGTGTTTCTCTGGCTGTTGTTTTATACACCTTGCTCTTTTAATAAAACGAATGCCTTTCTTCTAGTTTTAGTTTAATCGGCACAAGTTCGACTATGGCTAAAACTGGTTCTCTTGAGACAGTACGGTAGTCAGAGGTTAGTCGTACTACCACCTTCTGGTTTATTCGTTATAGCATGCCCTCGTATAGTTTGTACTTCAACGCGGATGAAAGCACCACTTTTGCCAGGACCTTCCTTTTTTCGCTTTCACACTTTTGATGTGTGCCTACAATCTTGCTAGTGAGCATTTATTTTTGATTAGCAATGGATTACATAATCTTTGAAGCGTTACTGCTCGAAAGCGAACGATCGGCCTCTGTATACGAATAAATCGGCGACGGTGGTGCGCGGTCGGTGTACGTCCGATGGACGGCATTTGCCTCGATTGTAGAACTCCCGAAGCCCAGTGTTGAGGAATCCTTGTACGCTTTGGCCTCCGTTCTGCGGCCTATAAAAGGCTGCGTCGCCGTGGATCAATGTAGTAAGCGTAAGACTACGGATCCCAAGGTCCCGGGTTCAAATCCCGACACGGCCGACTGCTTGAAAAATGACAGGTGAGCATTTTTCACAAAAATTACGCCCTCGTTCGGATGAGAGGTTAAATGGAGGTCCCGTGTGTGAGTGTTGTCACGCACGTTAAAGATCCCTACCTTGCCTGGAACGGCAAGGGTTCGGCAAAATTCTAAATTTCCAGGCAACAAAAAACTCGCCTCCTGGCCAATGTAGTACCTTCTGGTGGAGCATTGGAAATATAAATGCACGGCCTATAAAGGGCAGACGTTGCCGTGGATCAATGTAGTAAGCATAAGACTACGGATCTTAAGGTCCGGGTTCAAATCCCGACACGGCCGACTGCTTGAAAAATGACAGGTAAGCATTTTCACAAAAATTACGCCCTCGTTCGTATGTTATGTTTTATGCAGGTCCCGTGTGTGAGTGTTGTCACGCACGTTAAAGATCCCTACCTTGCCTGGAACGGCAAGGGTTCGACAAAATTCTAAATTTCCAGGCAACAAAAAACTCGCCTCCTGGCCAATGTAGTACCTTCTGGTGGAGCATTGGAAATATAAATAAACGGCCTATAAAGGGCGGCGTCGCCGTGGATCAATGTAGTAAGCGTAAGACTACGGATTCCAAGGTCCCGGGTTCAAATCTCGACACGGCCGACTGCTTGAAAAATGACAGGTGAGCATTTTTCACAAAAATTACGCCCTCGTTTGGATGAGAGGTTAAATGGAGGTCCCGTGTATGAGTGTTGTCACGCACGTTAAACATCCCTACCTTGCCTGGAACGGCAAGGGTTCGGCAAAATTCTAAATTTCCAGGCAACAAAAAACTCGCCTCCTGGCCAATGTAGTACCTTCTGGTGGAGCATTGGAAATATAAATGCACGGCCTATAAAGGGCAGACGTTGCCGTGGATCAATGTAGTAAGCATAAGACTACGGATCTTAAGGTCCCGGGTTCAAATCCCGACACGGCCGACTGCTTGAAAAATGACAGGTAAGCATTTTTCACAAAAATTACGCCCTCGTTCGGATGAGAGGTTAAATGGAGGTCCCGTGTGTGAGTGTTGTCACGCACGTTAAAGATCCCTACCTTGCCTGGAACGGCAAGGGTTCGACAAAATTCTAAATTTCCAGGCAACAAAAAACTCGCCTCCTGGCCAATGTAGTACCTTCTGGTGGAGCATTGGAAATATAAATAAACGGCCTATAAAGGGCGGCGTCGCCGTGGATCAATGTAGTAAGCGTAAGACTACGGATTCCAAGGTCCCGGGTTCAAATCTCGACACGGCCGACTGCTTGAAAAATGACAGGTGAGCATTTTTCACAAAAATTACGCCCTCGTTTGGATGAGAGGTTAAATGGAGGTCCCGTGTATGAGTGTTGTCACGCACGTTAAACATCCCTACCTTGCCTGGAACGGCAAGGGTTCGGCAAAATTCTAAATTTCCAGGCAACAAAAAACTCGCCTCCTGGCCAATGTAGTACCTTCTGGTGGAGCATTGGAAATATAAATGCACGGCCTATAAAGGGCAGACGTTGCCGTGGATCAATGTAGTAAGCATAAGACTACGGATCTTAAGGTCCGGGTTCAAATCCCGACACGGCCGACTGCTTGAAAAATGACAGGTAAGCATTTTTCACAAAAATTACGCCCTCGTTCGGATGAGAGGTTAAATGGAGGTCCCGTGTTGAGTGTTGTCACGCACGTTAAAATCCCTACCTTGCCTGGAACGGCAAGGGTTCGACAAAATTCTAAATTTCCAGGCAACAAAAACTCGCCTCCTGGCCAATGTAGTACCTTCTGGTGGAGCATTGGAAATATAAATGCACGGCCTATAAAGGGCAGACGTTGCCGTGGATCAATGTAGTAAGCTAAGACTACGGATCTTAAGGTCCCGGGTTCAAATCTCGACACGGCCGACTGCTTGAAAAATGACAGGTAAGCATTTTTCACAAAATTACGCCCTCGTTCGGATGAGAGGTTAAATGGAGGTCCCGTGTGTGAGTGTTGTCACGCACGTTAAAATCCCTACCTTGCCTGGAACGGCAAGGGTTCGACAAAATTCTAAATTTCCAGGCAACAAAAACTCGCCTCCTGGCCAATGTAGTACCTTCTGGTGGAGCATTGGAAATATAAATAAACGGCCTATAAAGGGCGGCGTCGCCGTGGATCAATGTAGTAAGCGTAAGACTACGGATCTTAAGGTCCCGGGTTCAAATCTCGACACGGCCGACTGCTTGAAAAATGACAGGTGAGCATTTTTCACAAAATTACGCCCTCGTTTGGATGAGAGGTTAAATGGAGGTCCCGTGTATGAGTGTTGTCACGCACGTTAAACATCCCTACCTTGCCTGGAACGGCAAGGGTTCGGCAAAATTCTAAATTTCCAGGCAACAAAACCCGCACTGGTGAAAAGCAAGGTCGAAAGTAGCCGGTAACCGCTAAAAGTTTTAAAATCCTGGTAAGGCCTTAACCCTCGAGAGGTGAAATAATTCAGGCAACAAAAACTCGCCTCCTGGCCAATGTAGTACCTTCTGGTGGAGCATTGAAATATAAAAACGGCCTATAAAGGGCGCGTGCCGTGGATCAATGTAGTAAGCTAAGACTACGGATTAAGGTCCGGGTTCAAATCCGACACGCCGACTGCTTGAAAAATGACAGGTAGCATTTTCACAAAATTACGCCCTCGTTGGATGAGAGGTTAAATGGAGGTCCCGTGTTGAGTGTTGTCACGCACGTTAAAATCCCTACCTTGCCTGGAACGGCAAGGGTTCGAAAATTCTAAATTTCCAGGCAACAAAAACTCGCCTCCTGCCAATGTAGTACCTTCTGGTGGAGCATTGGAAATATAAATAACGGCCTATAAAGGCGCGTCCGTGGATCAATGTAGTAAGCTAAGACTACGGATTAAGGTCCGGGTTCAAATCTGACACGGCGACTGCTTGAAAATGACAGGTAGCATTTTTCACAAAATTACGCCCTCGTGGATGAGAGGTTAAATGGAGGTCCCGTGAGTGTTGTCACGCACGTTAAAATCCCTACCTTGCCTGGAACGGCAAGGGTTCGCAAAATTCTAAATTTCCAGGCAACAAAACTCGCCTCCTGGCAATGTAGTACCTTCTGGTGGAGCATTGAAATATAAATACGGCCTATAAAGGGCGCGTGCCGTGGATCAATGTAGTAAGCTAAGACTACGGATTAAGGTCCCGGGTTCAAATCCGACACGGCCGACTGCTTGAAAAATGACAGGTAGCATTTTTCACAAAATTACGCCCTCGTGGATGAGAGGTTAAATGGAGGTCCCGTGTTGAGTGTTGTCACGCACGTTAAAATCCCTACCTTGCCTGGAAGGCAAGGGTTCGAAAATTCTAAATTTCAGGCAAAAAAACTCGCCTCCTGGCCAATGTAGTACCTTCTGGTGGAGCATTGGAAATATAAATAACGGCCTATAAAGGGCGGTGCCGTGGATCAATGTAGTAAGCTAAGACTACGGATCCAAGGTCCCGGGTTCAAATCCGACACGGCCGACTGCTTGAAAAATGACAGGTAGCATTTTTCACAAATTACGCCCTCGTTTGGATGAGGGTTAAATGGAGGTCCCGTGTATGAGTGTTGTCACGCACGTTAAACATCCCTACCTTGCCTGGAACGGCAAGGGTTCGCAAAATTCTAAATTTCCAGGCAACAAAAACTCCCTCCTGGCCAATGTAGTACCTTCTGGTGGAGCATTGGAAATATAAATGACGGCCTATAAAGGGCAGCGTTGCCGTGATCAATGTAGTAAGCTAAGACTACGGATCTTAAGGTCCGGTTCAAATCCGACACGCGACTGCTTGAAAAATGAGGTACTTTTTACAAAATTACCTTGATGAGGTTAAAGGAGGTCCCGTGGATGTTGTAGCATTAAAGACCCTACCTTCCTGAAGGCAGGGTTCAAAATTCTAAATTCCAGGCAAAAAAACTGCCTCTGCCAATTAGCCTTCTGGTGGAGATGGAATTAAATAAAGGCCTTAAGGGGGTCGCCGTGTAAGTTAACTAGCTGGATCCAAGGTCCGGTTCAAATTCCAGGCCACTGCTTGAAAATGAGGTACTTTTACAAAATTACCTTTGATAAGGTTAAAGGAGGTCCCGTGATTTGTAGCACGTTAAAACCCTACCTTGCCTGAAGGCAGGGTTCGAAAATTCTAAATTCAGGCAACAAAAACTGCCTCTGCCAATTAGCCTTCTGGTGGAGATGGAATTAAATGAGGCCTATAAAGGGAGGTTGCCGGCAAGTATAACATACTACGTCTTAAGGCCGGGTTCAAATCCGACACGGCCGACTGCTTGAAAAATGACAGGTAAGCATTTTTCACAAAATTACGCCCTCGTTCGGATGAGGGTTAAATGGAGGTCCCGTGTGAGTGTTGTAGCAGTTAAAATCCCTACCTTGCCTGGAACGGCAAGGGTTCGCAAAATTCTAAATTTCCAGGCAACAAAAACTCCCTCCTGGCCAATGTAGTACCTTCTGGTGGAGCATTGGAAATATAAATGACGGCCTATAAAGGGCGCGTGCCGTGGATCAATGTAGTAAGCTAAGACTACGGATCTAAGGTCCCGGGTTCAAATCCCGACACGGCCGACTGCTTGAAAAATGACAGGTAGCATTTTTCACAAAATTACGCCCTCGTTGGATGAGAGGTTAAATGGGGTCCCGTGTGTGAGTGTTGTCACGCACGTTAAAGATCCCTACCTTGCCTGGAACGGCAAGGGTTCGAAAATTCAAATTTCCAGGCAACAAAAACTCGCCTCCTGCCAATGTAGTACCTTCTGGTGGAGCATTGGAAATATAAATAAACGGCCTATAAAGGGCGCGTGCCGTGGATCAATGTAGTAAGCTAAGACTACGGATCAAGGTCCCGGGTTCAAATCTCGACACGGCCGACTGCTTGAAAATGACAGGTGAGCATTTCACAAAATTACGCCCTCGTTTGGATGAGGGTTAAATGGAGGTCCCGTGTAGTGTTGTCACGCACGTTAAACATCCCTACCTTGCCTGGAACGGCAAGGGTTCGGCAAAATTCTAAATTTCCAGGCAACAAAAACTCGCCTCCTGGCCAATGTAGTACCTTCTGGTGGAGCATTGGAAATTAAATGAGGCCTATAAAGGGCAGACGTTGCCGTGGATCAATGTAGAAGCATAAGACTACGGATCTTAAGGTCCGGGTTCAAATCCCGACACGGCCGACTGCTTGAAAATGACAGGTAAGCATTTTTCACAAAAATTACGCCCTCGTTCGGATGAGAGGTTAAATGGAGGTCCCGTGGAGTGTTGTCACGCACGTTAAAGATCCCTACCTTGCCTGGAAGGCAAGGGTTCGCAAAATTCTAAATTTCCAGGCAACAAAAACTCGCCTCCTGGCCAATGTAGTACCTTCTGGTGGAGCATTGGAAATATAAATACGGCCTATAAAGGGCGCGTGCCGTGGATCAATGTAGTAAGCTAAGACTACGGATTCTAAGGTCCCGGGTTCAAATCCGACACGGCCGACTGCTTGAAAATGACAGGTAGCATTTTTCACAAAATTACGCCCTCGTTGGATGAGAGGTTAAATGGAGGTCCCGTGTTGAGTGTTGTCACGCACGTTAAAATCCCTACCTTGCCTGGAACGGCAAGGGTTCGAAAATTCTAAATTTCCAGGCAACAAAAACTCGCCCCTGCCATGCTTCTGGTGGAGCTTGGAAATATAAATAGGCCTTAAAGGGCGCGTCCGTGGATCAATGTAGTAAGCTAAGACTACGGATTTAAGGTCGGGTTCAAATCCGACACGGCGACTGCTTGAAAAATGACAGGTAGCATTTTCACAAAAATTACGCCCTCGTTGGATGAGAGGTTAAATGGAGGTCCCGTGTAGTGTTGTCACGCACGTTAAAGATCCCTACCTTGCCTGGAACGGCAGGGTTCGCAAAATTCTAAATTTCCAGGCAACAAAAACTCGCCTCCTGGCCAATGTAGTACCTTCTGGTGGAGCATTGGAAATATAAATAACGGCCTATAAAGGGCGCGTGCCGTGGATCAATGTAGTAAGCTAAGACTACGGATCTAAGGTCCGGTTCAAATCCGACACGGCCGACTGCTTGAAAAATGACAGGTAGCATTTTTCACAAAATTACGCCCTCGTTGGATGAGAGGTTAAATGGAGGTCCCGTGTGAGTGTTGTCACGCACGTTAAAATCCCTACCTTGCCTGGAAGGCAAGGGTTCGAAAATTCTAAATTTCAGGCAACAAAAACTCGCCTCCTGGCCAATGTAGTACCTTCTGGTGGAGCATTGGAAATATAAATAACGGCCTATAAAAGGCGCCGTGCCGTGGATCAATGTAGTAAGCTAAGACTACGGATTATAAGGTCCCGGCTTCAAATCCGACACGGCCGACTGCTTGAAAAATGACAGGTAAGCATTTCACAAAATTACGCCCTCGTTGGATGAGGGTTAAATGGAGGTCCCGTGTATGAGTGTTGTCACGCACGTTAAACATCCCACTTGCCTGGAACGGCAAGGTTCGGTAAATTCTAAATTTCCAGGCAACAAAAACTCCCTCCTGGCCAATGTAGTACCTTCTGGTGGAGCATTGCAATATAAATGCACGGCCTATAAAGGGCAGACGTCGGTCAGTAGTAAGCATAAGACTTCGGTTAGGTCATGGTTCAAATCCCGACACGGCCGACTGCTTGGAAAATGACAGGTAAGCATTTTCACAAAAATTACGCCCTCGTTCGGATGAGAGGTTAAATGGAGGTCCCGTGTGAGTTGTCACGCATGTTAAAGATCCCTCCTTGCCTGGAACGGCAAGGGTTCGACAAATTCTAAATTTCCAGGCAACAAATTCGCCTCCTGGCCAATGTAGTACCTTCTGGTGGAGCATTGGAAATATAAATAAACGGCCTATAAAGGGCAGACGTTGCCGTGGATCAATGTAGTAAGCGTAAGACTACGGATCTTAAGGTCCCGGGTTCAAATCCCGACACGGCCGACTGCTTGAAAAATGACAGGTGAGCATTTTTCACAAAAATTACGCCCTCGTTCGGATGAGAGGTTAAATGGAGGTCCCGTGTGTGAGTGTTGTCACGCACGTTAAAATCCCTACCTTGCCTGGAACGGCAAGGGTTCGGTAAAATTCTAAATTTCCAGGCAACAAAAAACTCGCCTCCTGGCCAATGTAGTACCTTCTGGTGGAGCATTGGAAATATAAATGCACGGCCTATAAAGGGCAGACGTTGCCGTGGATCAATGTAGTAAGCATAAGACTACGGATCTTAAGGTCCCGGGTTCAAATCCGACACGGCCGACTGCTTGAAAAATGACAGGTAGCATTTTTCACAAAAATTACGCCCTCGTTCGGATGAGCGGTTAAATGGAGGTCCCGTGTATGAGTGTTGTCACGCACGTTAAACATCCCTACCTTGCCTGGAACGGCAAGGGTTCGGCAAAATTCTAAATTTCCAGGCAACAAAAACTCGCCTCCTGGCCAATGTAGTACCTTCTGGTGGAGCATTGGAAATATAAATAAACGGCCTATAAAGGGCGCGTTGCCGTGGATCAATGTAGTAAGCTAAGACTACGGATTCTAAGGTCCCGGGTTCAAATCCCGACACGGCCGACTGCTTGAAAAATGACAGGTAGCATTTTTCACAAAATTACGCCCTCGTTCGGATGAGAGGTTAAATGGAGGTCCCGTGTGTGAGTGTTGTCACGCACGTTAAAATCCCTACCTTGCCTGGAACGGCAAGGGTTCGGCAAAATTCTAAATTTCCAGGCAACAAAAACTCGCCTCCTGGCCAATGTAGTACCTTCTGGTGGAGCATTGGAAATATAAATGCACGGCCTATAAAGGGCAGACGTTGCCGTGGATCAATGTAGTAAGCATAAGACTACGGATCTTAAGGTCCCGGGTTCAAATCCCGACACGGCCGACTGCTTGAAAAATGACAGGTAAGCATTTTTCACAAAAATTACGCCCTCGTTCGGATGAGCGGTTAAATGGAGGTCCCGTGTATGAGTGTTGTCACGCACGTTAAACATCCCTACCTTGCCTGGAACGGCAAGGGTTCGGCAAAATTCTAAATTTCCAGGCAACAAAAAACTCACCTCCTGGCCAATGTAGTACCTTCTGGTGGAGCATTGGAAATATAAATAAACGGCCTATAAAGGGCGCGTTGCCGTGGATCAATGTAGTAAGCGTAAGACTACGGATTCTAAGGTCCCGGGTTCAAATCCCGACACGGCCGACTGCTTGAAAAATGACAGGTGAGCATTTTCACAAAATTACGCCCTCGTTCGGATGAGAGGTTAAATGGAGGTCCCGTGTTGAGTGTTGTCACGCACGTTAAAGATCCCTACCTTGCCTGGAACGGCAAGGGTTCGCAAAATTCTAAATTTCCAGGCAACAAAAAACTCGCCTCCTGGCCAATGTAGTACCTTCTGGTGGAGCATTGGAAATATAAATAAACGGCCTATAAAGGGCGGCGTCGCCGTGGATCAATGTAGTAAGCGTAAGACTACGGATTCCAAGGTCCCGGGTTCAAATCTTGACACGGCCGACTGCTTGAAAAATGACAGGTAAGCATTTTTCACAAAAATTACGCCCTCGTTTGGATGAGAGGTTAAATGGAGGTCCCGTGTATGAGTGTTGTCACGCACGTTAAACATCCCTACCTTGCCTGGAACGGCAAGGGTTCGGCAAAATTCTAAATTTCCAGGCAACAAAAAACTCGCCTCCTGGCCAATGTAGTACCTTCTGGTGGAGCATTGGAAATATAAATGCACGGCCTATAAAGGGCAGACGTTGCCGTGGATCAATGTAGTATGCATAAGACTAGGGATCTTAAGGTCCCGGGGTTCAAATCCCGACACGGCCGACTGCTTGAAAAATGACAGGTAAGCATTTTTCACAAAATTACGCCCTCGTTCGGATGAGAGGTTAAATGGAGGTCCCGTGTGTGAGTGTTGTCACGCACGTTAAAGATCCCTACCTTGCCTGGAACGGCAAGGGTTCGACAAAATTCTAAATTTCCAGGCAACAAAAAACTCGCCTCCTGGCCAATGTAGTACCTTCTGGTGGAGCATTGGAAATATAAATAAACGGCCTATAAAGGGCGGCGTCGCCGTGGATCAATGTAGTAAGCGTAAGACTACGGATTCCAAGGTCCCGGGTTCAAATCTCGACACGGCCGACTGCTTGAAAAATGACAGGTGAGCATTTTTCACAAAAATTATGCCCTCGTTTGGATGAGAGGTTAAATGGAGGTCCCGTGTATGAGTGTTGTCACGCACGTTAAACATCCCTACCTTGCCTGGAACGGCAAGGGTTCGGCAAAATTCTAAATTTACAGGCAACAAAAAACTCGCCTCCTGGCCAATGTAGTACCTTCTGGTGGAGCATTAGAAATATAAATAAACGGCCTATAAACGGCTGCGTCGCCGTGGATCAATGTAGTAAGCGTAAGACTACGGATTCCAAGGTCCCGGGTTCAAATCCCGACACGGCCGACTGCTTGAAAAATGGCAGGTGAGCATTTTTCACAAAAATTACGCCCTCGTTCGGATGAGAGGTTAAATGGAGGTCCCGTGTGTGAGTGTTGTCACGCACGTTAAAGATCCCTACCTTGCCTGGAACGGCAAGGATTCGGCAAAATTCTAAATTTCCAGGCAACAAAAAATTCGCCTCCTGGCCAATGTAGTACCTTCGGGTGGAGCATTGGAAATGTAAATGAACGACCTATAAAGGGCTTGATCAGGATCCCCATGGTAAATCAGAGAACGTCACGTTAACGATGCCAATAGTTAATTAGATAAAAACCCTTGTGATATTCAGAGGACTCGTCGTCTTGGTAGCGACGCAAAAATTTATTGAAAAACCCCTGTGGTATTCAGAGGATCCGTCGTCTTATTAGCGACGTAAAAAAATATATTCAGAGGACTCTTCGTCTTGTTAACGACGTAAAAGTTTTATTCACAGGACTCCTCGTCTTTGTTGCGACGCAGTTATTTATATACTGGAGGACAAAAGTCGCCTGAGGCGACTCGAATGAAGAAGATAAATAAAATCGTAGGACAACAATGTATGTCGCCACGATAAGACACATGAAGGATATTCGGAGGCCTCGTCGTCTACATAACGACGTTAAGCTTAATCAGAAGACTCGTCGTCTAGATAATGACGTTAAAATTAATCAGAGGACCCGTCATCTGGATAACGACGTTAAAGTTAATCAGAGGACTCGTCGTCTTCCTAGTGACGAAATATAATCGTTTGCACGAGCGTCACGATCCGAGAAGGTCGACTCGTCCCGGCGATTTAACACTGAAGGTTTCTTGAGTTTCGATCGAATAAAAGAGCAGACTCCCTAAATAAGTGGGCTCGGCCGCCTTCAAGATTGTGAGATTTTGAACGGTGTACGTGTGGAACTGCCAAGAAGGCTATAGGAAACGGTGCGGGAAAGTCTGGCCGGTCACCGCGTACTTTGTATTTCTTTGCGGTCGGATAGCGTTCGAGTGCCCGATAACGCATTGGTAGCCTATTGACCTGCAAAGCGGACTATTGCACGTGCTCTTTGGTTAAATGCTCGACGTACGAGTTTTGACTTTTGGTGTGCTGCAGGGTTTGGCGTGTCGCCCGAGCCTTAAAGATCTTCGCCCGAATGGCGTTAGATTGCACTTCAGGTTGTACACCATGCGCGCCCGACACGCAAACAGGAGGCGAACTAAAGGCGTCCGGACGGACGTCCGCACATTCTCTCCTTGCTCGTATTCGTGACACGTACCACTAGTCTATTTTATAGCCAAAACAAAAAAAAGGGAGACCGCACACCCGCACGCCGGCGACTTCTTTCAAATATTTCACCGCCAATGCGTGTTTTGGCGGTCGCGACACCGGCAAGTCGGCCGCGAGACGATCTGCGTCGGCCACGCTCGGCAACAGTCGTCCGCTGCTGCTTGCCTATGATGCCTGTTCGACGGCGAGCCATCTTCGGTAGATCGTTCGGAGATTTCGCGAACTTCGCGACTTCAAGAACAAACCAAAGCACGCGCACCGCCGCATGGCAGCCGGTGCAACCGCGCCACCATTGCATGGAGTAAATTTATAAAAGGATAGCGTGAACGGTAGCTCACTTGACTAGTGGATCGATAAAGAACGCAGAATTGCGTGAAACGCAGAACACATGAACATCGACATTTTGAACGCACATTGAGGTCCTAAGATACTGTTCCCGGACCACGTCGGGCTGAGGGTCGTATCTATTGTAACGACTGCTCGCGCTCGCTTGCGAGCGGCGGAGCAAGAACGGGGCCTTCGCCGACGCGTCGCGAACAAGTTTGTGCGCGCGTCGACGTGCCCTCGAATAAAGGAGAGGAGGATAGTTCTGCGGCAACCGTACACCGGTCGTCCGCGATCAAACGGCACCTTTCTCCCGCGACGGTGCACGTCGCCGGCCCGTACGGATCGTTCGTGCGGTACTAAGGTCGTGTCATAGAAGCTTCGTAACCAGAGATTAGAAACGTCCGGCTGTCCGCGAACACAACGGACACTTACACACAACCCTCACTCACACACACACACACACACACACACACACAACACATGCCCTCAAGCGTGCGCACACACACACACGCCGTACGGACGGTTACTTTCTGTGGGGAAGCCAGGTCTGCTTAAATTTCAGGTAGCGGACTACTGAAACGTTGGAACAAATAAATAAAAAACAACGGACGATCGTTTTCGATCCGGCACACGCAGCCCACTGGGCGCTTCGCACGATTTAAATTTTACGCGACCTCAGAGCAGGCGAGACTACCCGCCGAATTTAAACATATTAGTAAGCGATGGAAGAGAAACTAACTAGGATCCCCTAGTAACGGCGACTGAACAAGGAAAAGCCTAGCGCCAAATCCCGTGGTCGTCACAGGCGGACGCGACGTGTGGCGTTTGGAAGGGTCCGCCATCTCGAAGCCGCTCGGCTAGTCAAAGTCCTTCTTGAACGGGGCCACTTATCCATAGAGTGTGCCAGGTCCGTAGGACAGCCCACGGCAGCGGGAGGACCTCTCGTCAGAGTCGGGTTGCTTGAGAGTGCAGCCCTAAGTTGGTGGTAAACTCTATCTAAAGCTAAATAATCACGAAAGCGGAAGCGAACAAGTACCGTGAGGGAAAGTTGAAAAGAACTTTGAAGAAAGAGTTCAAGAGTACGTGAAACCGTTCAGTGGTAAACCAGAGAAACCCGAATGGTCGAAGGGGGAGATTCAACCGTGCTCTGTGGCCGGGCAAAGACGCGGTAGCTTACTAGGTGTTCTTGGAATTTAGGAATCAGTAACTTGATTTATGCAACATCCAGCTTGGGAAACAAAAAATATTGCTTTGTAATTGTCACATCATTGATAGCAACATACGTGTCATATTTGTTTTTCGAATTTTATTGAGACTACAAATATGTGGGGTGTGGGAGGTGGGTTGGTGGGAGGTGGGAAGAGTGTCGTGGAAGGTGGGTCATGAAAGGTGGAGGGTGGGGGTGCGAGATGGTGGGGAGGATGGTGTCACCAGAAGCAACATAACGCGCCTACTTATATAACTTCTTGTTGTATTTTGCTCCACGACTTTTTGATAAACTTCCACTCTGTAATTAAATTTGGGGCGCGCTTACAATTTTACGCGTTTGTTGTCGTTTCGTGAAGGACCAATCTGAGGAGCTGGAAGAACAGCAAAACTGCTAATTGATTATGTTCTCTTTAAAAACAGTGGAAAAGCACAACTTATGTACTAATTGTTTATGCGATTGAAGCGCGGGGGGCGACTCTAATTTTATATACGTTCTACTTTGTCAGCGCACTTCAAAAGAAAAACCAATCAACTTATCCTTTATAAAAGCGACTACCAATTTGTGCTACATATTGGAGAAAAATTGCTACGTTATTGAGAAAATTACTGAAGAATGGCATTCGTTACAGTCAATTTGTGGTGTACATTCAGCATCAAAAATCTATTTCACAGCGATGCGAAAACCTTTTATTAACAAGGGCTTTTTCGCTTATAATTTCATAACGCCGTGATATATAGATAAGGTGTTGGGTTGCCTAATTAGGGTTGTTTCAGTATTGAATCTGTTGTCGGCAAAATATTTACCCCCTATTTGATGATAATTTTCAGCTTTCACCCTTCTTTAGTGTATTCAGATCGTGCTTTATCGCTACTTCTGGCATTGTTAGATCGTCCGTATTTCAAAGTGACAAACTGGAAAACCTCATTAGAAGTTTTACATACGGGCACCGGGATAGATGCACTTCAGTTCAACTTGAGGACCTAAACTGTCACGATGTGAATGCAAGAAAGGATTACAAAAGTCGAATCTAGTACAATTAGCAAGTCCTAAATAAGTCCAGCTTATAATGAAGAGATTGTTATCGTACGTCTGAAAGTATGTAGACTTAGCACTGTTATGTTTAATATGCACAAGCAAATAAATAAAGTTCATAAGTACACAGATATACAAGTTAAATAGTTAAAATGAACAGTTTATGTAGTTTGAAGCACTTCGGAAGTCTTCGGTAATCTTCGGTAAACTTCGGAAGGCTTCGTAGTTGCTTGTGAAACCAAGTAGAAGCTTAAAGACTAAGTAAACAGATATATACAGAGTTCGGGGAGGTCCAGAGGTCTTCGGTAGTCTTCGGAAGGCCTCAGGATTTCTTGGTGAGGCTGAGCGAGAGCTTGAATAATGATAGTTAGAAAGTATTTATAGTTTGAAGAGGTTCAGACGTCTTCGGAACTCTTCGGAGGGCTTCATGTTTTACTTGTGGGACTACGTGAAGTTATAAAGAATTATGATCCGGCTACCGGCGGTTGGAAACCGGGAGAGGGAAACAGTCCCAAGCACCTCACCACAGACATAAGCACACGCACACACAAACATGAAAACAATAAACACACACACCATTATAGCACACCGGCACGACAAAACACACACATACACACACCAAAACACACACAAACAGGCACGTACACGTACCTGCACGCACACGCATACGACACAGACATACACACGCGCGCACACATGCACATACACACCAGGGACTGTACGTGGTTCCCCTGGTTTCCGGCTGCCGATGGCCAGGACACGTACAGGTATGCGAACTTCTCGGTTTCTGATTTCCGTCTGCCGACGGTCGGAAGCTGGGAAGGACAGCAGTTCCAAGGACAACACCACCGACAGAAACACACACACGCACCCTCACGCGCGCACAGACACAAACACACACATACACACACACACGCACACATACACGTACACACCAGGGACTGTACGTGGTCCCCCTGGTTTCCGGCTGCCGACGGCCAGGACACGTACAGGAATGCGAACTTCTCGGTTTCTGATTTCCGGCTGCCGACGGTCGGAAGTTGGGAAGGAAAGCAGTCCCAAGGACATTACCACAGACAGAAACACACACATTCACGCACCCACACACTCGCACACACACAGACACACACACGAGTATTTCCAAACGCAAATAATATAAAACTAACTAATATAATTTAAGGTAACAAATAATTCTGTTAGATTTCTTAGGAGTAACAGGTTTGCTGTAATTTTTAGGTAGCAGACTAATTGTAATGTTAGAATAAATAAATAAAAAAAAATAAATAATAAAAATATACATTGAACATATATACAATATTAAGAGGTTCAGAAGTCTTTGGTAAGCTTCAGAACTTTTTGGAATTGACTTGTGAGCCTGGGCAAGAGCTTGAATAACGATAGTTAGGAAGTATTTTCAGTTTGAAGAAGTCCAGAGGTTTTCGGTAGTCTTCGGAACTCTTCGGAATGCATCGGAATTTCTTGGTGAGGCTGAACGAGAGCTTGAATAATAATAATTAAAAAGTATTTACAGTTTGAAGAGGTTCAGACGTCTTCGGCGGTCTTCGGAACTCTTTGGAGGGCTTCGTGAAGTTATAAAGAATTATGATCTGAACATAAGAACTATACATTGAATATATATACAATATTAAGGGGTTCAGAAGTCTTCGGTAGGCTTCGGAACTTTTCGGAATTGACTTGTGAGACCGGGCAAGAGCTTGAATAACGATAGATAGGAAGTATTTGCAGTTTAAAGAGGTCCAGAGGTCTTCGGTAGTCTTCGGAACTCTTCGGAATGCCTCGGAATTTCTTGGTGGGGCTGAACGAGAACTTGAATAATAATAGCTAGAAAGTATTTACAATTTGAAGAGGTTCAGACGTCGTCAGCGGTCTTCGAAACTGTTCGGACAGCTTCGTGTTTACTTGTCGGACTACGTCAAGTTATAAAGAATTATGATCTGAACATAAGAACTATACATTGAACATATATACAATATTAAGAGGTTCAGAAGTCTTCGGTAGGCTTCGGAATTTTTCGGAATTGACTTGTGAGACTGGCCAAGAGCTTGAATAACGATAGTTAGGAAGTATTTGCAGTTTGAAGAGGTCCAGAGGTCTTCGGTAGTCTTCGGAACTTCTCGGAATGCCTCGGGATTTTTTGGTGGGGCTGAACGAGAACTTGAATAATAATAGCTAGAAAGTATTTACAATTTGAAGAGGTTCAGACGTTGTCAGCGGTCTTCGGAACTGTTCGGACAGCTTCGTGTTTACTTGTCGGACTACGTCAAGTTATAAAGAATTATGATCTGAACATAAGAACTATACATTGAACATATATACAATATTAAGGGGTTCAGAAGTCTTCGGTAGGCTTAGGAATTTTCCGGAAGACTTCAGGATTTACTTGTGAGTAAGAACTTGAATAACGATAATTAAAAAGTATTATAGTTTGAATAGGTCCAGACGTCTTCGGCGGCCTTCGGGACTCTTCGTAAGACTTCGTTGTTGACTTGTGGGACAACGTGAAGTTATAAAGAATTATGTTCTGAACATAAGAACTATACATTGAACATATATACAATAAAAAGAGGTTCAGAAGTCTTCGGTAGGCTTCAGAACTTTTCGGAATTGACTTGTGAGACTGAGCAAGAACTTGAATAACGATAGTTAGGAAGTATTTGCAGTTTGAAGAGGTCCAGACGTCTTCGGCAGTTTTCGGAACTGTTCGGACGGTTTCGTGTTTACTTGTGGGACAACGTGGAGTTATAAAGAATTTTGATATGAACACAAGAACCTTCCAGTGTATATATATATACAATATTAACAGGTTCAGAAGTCTTCGGAAGGCCTCGGGATTTACTTGTGATACCCTAGGCCTCGTCGAGTATGTTGTCACTGAACTCTACGGAACGAATTAATGGGGCGTGCCCTAGGTACGGTGCCGGGCAGCGTAACTGGTCAAAATTAGGCAGGCTATGGGGAGCACTGTTACACGTGGTTTACGGTACTGAACTATTGCGACGTCCTCCAGGTGCAGCGGCGGGCAGCGTAACCGGTCGGAACTAAGCAGGCTATGGAGAGCACTGCTTACTGAAATGGTTAACAGGCTATGGTGAGCACTGTAGTTGAGTTCTTAGGCTATGGTGAGCACTAAGTGTACTGAATTCTGCTGGGATTGCAATCTTAATTATATGCTTTCTTCCCCTATGCAGTGGAATGGACATCCACTAGATTTGCTACTTTTAGGGTAGCATAAAGAACGAGCTGGAGATTTTGATTTTCTAGGCTTTTGTTCTATATTCAGTACGTGTACTTTTGATATAGGGTAACATCACCCGAGCCCCCCCCCCTCTCCCGCGCTGAAGAATGTAGCGTAATTAGGTTAATGCGAGGTGGTGGGGGTCGAGTAGGTGCTGATCGAATATCTTTGGAGTGAATCTTCACATCTCCCCGTTCCAGCCGAATCCAGTAGATGTTGGATCCAGCTCTCCTTTGGATTGGGTGGGATCTGGGCCATTTCGTCTGGATCTGATTCTTGGTGGAGGGATGGTTCCTAATCATGACCATGTCTCCAGGAAAAAATAGGACGGGATCTTCGTCTTGGCCATATTTGGTCCTGAAGCGGCGCTCGCGATCCTGAATTTGTTGCATGCGGCGACGTCGGGCTTCTCCTTGATTGTCCACTGGCGCGTGGTGGAGGTAGTTCAAATCCCAGTAGGGCGTAACTGGGTGTAGTTTCCGTAGCTGCGTTCTTCCTGATGCGGAGGAAATACATTATCTCGGGTAGTTTCAGGTCTCAGGATCGTGCGTCGTGATGGGTCGCGAAAGCTCGTAAGGCTTTTTTGATCTCCTGGTTCTGGCGTTCGACTGAGTTCGCTTGTGGGTTTAAGATTGGCGTACTGCAGTGGTGACACCCCATTGATCCAGTGTCCGGTCCCACCGTCGAGACACGTTTTGGACTCCGTTTTCGGTGAGGATCGCCCTTGGGTACGCATATCGGAAGATGAGCTCAGTTTTGTGAAGGTTGATGACGGTTGCTGATTTGGTGTCAGGCGTAGGGGCTTTTGCTGATTTATGCACTGTTTCATGATTATGCTTTTAGATGTTTATATATATATATATATATATATATATATATATATATTGCCGTGTAACTTCTATAAGACCTCGCCAGAGTAAAAAACATTCGAGCTCTAACGTTGGGCCGTCATAAATTGCCGTGTAACTTCGCTCTGGCCCTCAGTAGCTTCGAAAATTTATCAATTTACAAAAATCGAAAATTTCACAAAAAGGAAAATTTAAAAAAAAACAATTCTTACCCAGATTCTGCTTCCATCAACTTTGATTTCTTCAACCGCTCCCTAGCTAGCTCAGTTGGGCCTCCTCTTGGATACCTAGATTTACTATCATACTTTTTACCGTTCACGCACACTCTCAATAAAACCACAAAATAATACAACAATCATACAATATTTATTTACCACTATTTACAAATAATAATTCAGGATTATGTACATTTCGGTGCTCAAGTTACACATCAATAAATTCTATCTTTGTAAAGTCCTGGATTTTTTAAATTGAAATATCAAACACATTTAATGTAACTGGTGTAAATGGGCCCTAAATAATACCTTATTCATATTTTTTCTAATTATTACACTCTGGAGTATGGTGAGCTCATGATAACCCAGTTTTTTTAATGTATGCTTTCTACTTTGCATACTCTTACTACAAACACAAAAAACCCATGTACTCTTAACAATAAAAATTAAATTTATGAGGAACGTTAATAAGCTTTACGTACACCTTTAGATTTATATTCAAATACCATAATAAAAGTTAGTTATGCGTATTCTTTTCTATACGCAAAATAAAGAAAAATACCATCAAAGTTCACTCTCACACATCACAAATAAATTCCACATTGTATAAAAAAACAGCAAATTCTAATGCGTTACCTGGAAACTTGAAGATTCCAACTCCGGTGACGATGTATTAAGTTCCTGAACCCTCGGCCTAGTGGTAATGCGCTGCTTGCCGCCTCCAGCTATTTATAGATAAACACCATCTACTTTGTGCTGCATGCTACTCATTCAAGATCCATCTCATATCCAAATCTAAGTATATTACACTTCTTTGTTATTGCATAATTTAATTTACGTTACGAGCTTGTTACAGTATACGTTGTACCTTAGTTAATTATAAATAAACTCGACACTATCCGCGTTAAAAGTATCAGGCCTCAACAATCTAACACTGTACTATTTAATTTATAAATTTTAATACTTACAAGCTCGTTAGTCGATTTTTGGTACGTCGTAAGCGATGCAAATTAAAGAAGTCAATGAGAAACTTACTAACTCAACTCTCGTATTTATACAATTCCAAATGTAACCTCTCCAACCCTCTTAACGCAAAATATTTAATTGAACTAACTCTTTCTTCAAATTTTGTATAACCGTTTACAAACTCCCCGAAATTTAGCTCGTCGCTACGCTATTTTCCAAAAACCCGCATTCATCTGTCCCGTGCTCGTCTGTTGTACAACTAACTATTTCGACCAATGATATCTTTCAGTGACGTCTTAAAACCCCGACTGTCTTAGCTCTATTCCTCTCTTATGCATATTAGATGTATCCTTCTAACCTTGTTTGAGTGGTAGAAAATCGATATTACTGTCCGCATGCTATCTACTCCACGTGGAGTTGTATACGTGCCTACCGAAGTGAATGCTATTATGCCTGTCTCGTTCTGAAGCATATCATTGATTGTTCATCCCTTCTGCGCTAATAGAAACTTTTGGTTAGCGTTTATGCGAAACAACCAACGGTTGAACGATATTCCTCGAAGATTGTCTGTTATCTACACAAATAAGGGGAACATGACCTTCCCAAAACATGCAGGTGTTCAATTAATTGATCGTTTTAAAATAATATTTCTAGGAGTTTGCGTTTCAAGGTATTTCCTATGTTCGACGTTTGTTTGTTTGTTAGTAACGCGTTTCGCCTTGGAATTATCCATTTTTCATGTTTTGAGGCGTTTTCTGACGTTATAACCCTTTGAATTAAACTGAATTAAATTAAATAATAATTTCTATTGGCTTTTACAATTTATTTTCTTTACGAACCTAATTTAATCCCTAATTATAAAATTCTGTTAATACTTGATACTTTAAATTAAATGAATGAAATAAATTTCGCACGTAAATTATGGTTGTTTCCTCTATACAGGGTGTTTGAAATTGCATTGTTTGTACCCAAATTTAACCCTTTAAATCCACTACATATTTTGGGAAGGTCATGTTCCCCTTACTTGTGTAGATAACAGACAAGCTTCGAGAAATATCGTTCAACCGTTGGTTGTTTCGCATAAACGCTAACCAAAAGTTTCTATTAGCGCAGAAGGGATGAACAATCAATGATATGCTTCAGAACGAGACAGGCATAATAGCATTCAGGATTTAAATTTGTAAATTTCCCAATTGTGTCGTCGGTCTCGGTGGCGTAATTGGTAAACGCATGGTTCCGGCAAAACCAGGATACAGGTTCAAGTCCTGTCCAAGACCTTATATTTTCCATCTTTCAATTACTAGCTCGACTTGAAATGATCATTTTGGCTTTGCATAAAAGTCTAAGTTATTATCTTATCTTATTCACTATAATACGATAGTATTTATCAACTTACCTTGTGTAATTAACTACCTAAAATATTTATATATATATATATATTGTTGTGTAA
Organism: Platerodrilus igneus; assembly: GCA_036346225.1. Classification (NCBI taxonomy): domain Eukaryota; kingdom Metazoa; phylum Arthropoda; class Insecta; order Coleoptera; family Lycidae; genus Platerodrilus; species Platerodrilus igneus. Next base: position 4,904,477 of record JARFIW010000053.1, on the reverse strand, counting down.
TTAAGGGGTCATTGGAATATATCAGGGTACAAGTGAACTCGTAGGTTAAGAGCTTTTGAACAAGGGAAGACAAATTTATTTCATTAGGGAGTTGGAATATTTCACACAAATTAATTTTTTTTTAACTTAAGTAATGTAGGATCAATGTAATTAGCCAAGGATAATGTAACATAATATTTGTATAAACATAGAGCAGAGTAAACAATAATTAAGGTAAAATCTTTCTTACTTATTTAAATTTGTAGTAAAGTAATTATATGAAAGTCTAAAAGCATGGAACAGGTGTTAAAGAAACATTTCTGTTCTAAAACGTAAAATCTGACACGTTGAAACAAAATAACGAGCGGAGATAACAGTTCTTGGTAAACTTTGCAACAAACAAGCTTTAATGGGTTATTGGAAAAGAACAGCCGTTGGGATTAAGATAGACGCGGTTTTGTGGTTAAAATATTGGTTTCTATCTTGGAGGTGGTATAGTAAGGAGCCAACCAAAAGACCAAGACAGAATAAAAGTGTATTGAGTGCAAGAGGGATGCCTATATATAATTCAAGAGGCAGTATTGTTAGGAGACCTAAGGATATTTAAAAGCAAACACGGGTCTGTTAAAAAGTGGGAAATGGAGCCAAGCAAGGTGATTGGTGTGAATTGTACACGAGCGGCAGAGATCCAGCTGGTGGAAGCGTATGTGTGAGATAAAGCGATAGGTACAAGGGAGATGTCAGCCCAACGCTGGGGCACGATTGTACAGGTATAACATCACAGTATTATGGCGACCCAAACGTGAGGGGCTCGATTCCAAATAAAAAGGAAACAGTTTTTTTTTATTTCAGGAAACTGGCGACTTGAGAGGAAAGGGTGGATTGTTGTAAATAATTTTAGTGATAGTTTTAGATTAATTTTGGGTGTATGTTGAACGGATGTTGAGAAAAGAGTGGCTTAGGAGTGAAGGAGTGGAAATTGGAAGTGACGATAGTGCGTTATTTGAAAAATCAGGAAAAATGAAAGAAGCAAGAGGTAGTAGGGACCAATCGAGAACAGAATCGGGAGAGCTAGGAAATGAGCTGATAATGAGAATGTTAGAGAAAATGCGACTAGGTAGAGAAGAATCAAACCAGAAATTAAAGCAGATTGGTGCTGAATCGAACCGGAAGTTTGAGCAATTGACAGAAACCTTAAGTGAGAAGATACAGAGATCTACTAAGGAATTTTCTGATTTCAAAAATAGTTTAACATTAAAAATGGTGGAGGTTGAAATGAGAGTTGAAAAGAATGAAAGGAGTATAGTTGGAATTCGAAATGAAATTGGACAACTAAAAACGAAAGTTAGAATTTTTTATAAAGAGGAGATCAATGGAAAAATAATTGAGGTGAGTGAGTCATGTAGAGACCATCTGGTCTGCCTATCTAGGCAGAGTTGAGAGAGAGAGAGAGAGAGGTAACAGGGATTAAACAAAATATAAGTGATTTAGCGGGGAGAGGCCTACAGGTTATGAAAGGACAATCAAGACCTAGTGGAGAGACCAGAGCTAGGCAGGATTTTTAAAGAACAACCCACTAGAAATTAAGATTTTTAAGTATGAACATCCACGCGAATTTATGAACATCGAAGAGGAGAAGGAACCAGAAGAAGAAGAGAAATTTGCTCGATTCAGGAGCGGAGGCGAGTTTGATATCGGAGGAATTCGTCAAGGAAATCCAAGATGAAATTAAAAATAGAGTTATGCCAATAAAAAGGAGTCATCTAATAGCTCTTAACAAGAACAGATTTGCGGTAGTCAATAGTATGGTCATGTTAAGGGTAGAAATTGGATTAGTAAGTTGTGAGCAGGAGTTTATCATCGTTCCTGGACTAAAATTCAAACGTATTATAGGAGTGGATTGTATGAGGAAGATGGGGATTATAATTAATTGTGATAAGAGTTTTGTGAAGGTAAGGGACATAGAGTTGCCCTGGATGAGTAGGTTTGAGATCACTGATGATGACACTGGGTTGAATGTAAATGTGTTAGAGGTAGATGAAGAAGAGGAGAAAAAAATTAATACTTTTAAATGTCTAGACAGGAATGTTAAAGGGGTGGTAAAGAATATTCAGATTTAATAGGAGTACAGGAGGGCACAGTCGTAGGCTATGTACAGGTGATGAAATTAAATAGTTTAGAGTCTATTAACATGAGAATTTACTCAATATCCGCAACATGCAGAAATATAGTCCAACAGGAAGTCATGAAAATGTTAGGGGAGGCATAATTTTAAAAAGGTTTAGGGATAAGTTACATTTAAAGAACTCATTCTGGTTAAAGCAGAGATCGGGTAATTCTAGAAGGTACGCAGGATTTTCCACAGTGATAATGGTAAAGTAGTATCGTTTGGTTTGTCCACATCAGAGGTAGTAGTAGCAAATGAAAAACAATTTCAAAAACCTAGACGTAAAGGATAATTTTACTTTATATGAAGTAAAGAAGATAACAGTGATAGGAATCGGAGTAAAGACAAGAGTACAAGATATTAAATATGTGAAGAGGATAACATGGAGGATTAAAAAAAGAGTTAGATTTAAATAAAGAAATAGAGTTAGGTATGAACAGATAGTGAAGGTTAAAGATAGATAAAGATAGGTATAAAGAAGATAGTGATAGATAAAAATAAATAGAGATAGATGTAGATAGATAGTGATAAATAAAGAAATAGAGACAGGTGTAGATAGATAGTGTAAGATAAATAGCGTTAGGTGTGAATAGATAGTGATACTTAAAGATACATAAAGATAGGTGTAAGGAAGATAGTAATAGATAAAAGAAACGTCAGTGCAAAGCGCGCCACAATGCCCAACTGACCGTATGCTTTTGGTTGTTTAAGCTATCATACTTTGTTGCGTCTGGAAACTAAAAGACCATGCGCCATGGACACTGCGCAGGTTTATTTGTACTCAGTGTGGATTATACACCGTTGTTTAACGATACACAATTTTAAAAAATGTCGGCTCCATGAGCATGCGATGAGACGGCTCTCAATTGTTGTTCTTTGCACGAGAGCGCGCTTGCGCATAGCACAACAAGGCAGCCTGGAGGAATGATTTTTGCAACTACAAGGAATCGACAACCCCAAAATAATAAAATAGCTACAGAGATACTCGGTCTCTCTTCAGAACTTCATCGTAGAGTCCTTTGAACAAGCATTCCCGGTCAGGACAGATTCTAATCGCTCCATCACCTCATGGTGGAATGAGGAGCTACAGAAGCTTCTTAGGCAAACTGTTTAACAAGGCAAAAAACACCAGAAGTATGGCTGACTGGAAGGCCTACAATACGGCAATTAGAAGACGACAAAGAGACTCTTAGAAAACCTTCTGTAACTCAGTCGAGTCTGCCAATGCACTCTCGCATGAACAGGATTTTGTCCAAAGATCCTCGCCACCAACCATGCTGCCTGAAACGTGCAGATGGTACGTACATCACGAAAGAGACAGAAACAGCTGTTACTCATGAACACCCACTTTCCATGTAGTGTATCACAACTTTCCTCATACGGAGTGGACCAACCCAGATCGCCCTCTAATGGGGCCGACCGATGAAAGGAAACTCAAATGGGCCATCTAAACTCTCAAACCGTTTAAGTCACCTGGAATGGATGGCATCCTCCCCGACCTACTACAGTGGAGTGTGGAGAGGCTGGCACCATTCCTCATGGTACGTTTTAGGGGCTGTATTGCTTTTCGATACATCCCCAGCAACTGGAGAGAGGTTAGAGTTGTCCTCATTCCTAAACCAGGCCGGAAGGATTACTCCCAGTTTAAATCCTACAGACCGATCAGTCTTAGGTCTTTTTTGCTAAAGACCTTGGAGAGACTGTGCGACAATTATGTGAGGGAGAGGATAATACTTTTCTATCCACTTCACCTAAACATTATACCAGGAAAATCCACAGAGTCTACCCTCCACGCTGTTGTAGGACGGATTGAAAAAACCATTAACAACAACATGTCCGCGTTAGGCGCATTTGTTGATATTGAGGGTACGTTTAGAGAAATCACCTTCGGAAGCATTCATCAAGCTCTGCGGATGACACTCTTTGGCAGCTGACTATTCAGATTCTGTGGTGTCGACGGGTGCACATTAATGTTGGGGAAACCTCAGTAGTTAGGGCGGTAGGTAAAGGCTGTCCCCAGGGGGCGTGTTGTCATCGCTACTATGGAACATAGTAGTGGACACCTTTTCCAACGCCTTAACGGGACAGGTTTCTACACAATAAGGTATGCGGACGACATAGCTATCTCAGTAGTCGGCAAATTTGAACAGGTACTGTGTAACTTAATGCAAGCAGCACTAAGGATTACGGAACTATGGTGCTCCAACAACTCCCTAATAATTAACCTCAATAAAACGGGGCTGGTGCTATTCACCAATAAAAGGAAGCTGATGGTAACTAAATTGCCAACGCTCTTCCAAACTTCTCTGCCCCCGTTAGAAGAGGTGAAGTACCTGGGCGTCATACTTAACAAAAAGCTGAATTGGGCCAAACACTTACAAGCAAAAATTACCAAAGCCAACCAAGTGTCTTGGCAATGTAAACGTGCCATAGGCAAGCTTTGGGGTTTCACCAAAGGCTGTCATGTGGCTATACACCACGATTGTAAGGCCGATGCTCTACTACGGCGCTGTAGTCTGAGGCCCAGGACCAGACTGGCCCATGCAGTCAAAGACTTTACTCATATCTAAAGAGTGGCCTGTCTAGGCATCACGGGCGCTATGCGATCTACACCTACTGCAGCCTTAGAAGCCATCCTAGGCCTTACATGTGATTTTCCAATGCTCCACCCGAAGGTACTACAATGGCCAGGATGCGAGTTTTTTTACCTGGAAAATTTGGAATTTTGCCGGCCCCTTGCTGTTCCAAGGAAGGTAAGGATCTTTAACGTGCGTGACAACACTTACACACAGGACCTCCATTTTTCCTCTCATCCGAACGAGGGTGTATTTTTGTGAAAAATGCTCGCTTAACATTTTTTAAGCCAGCAATCCTAGGCCTCACTCCGCTAGACCTACATGTGGAGCAGATGACTCTGAGAGCGGCAATGATGATGCGGTTCAAAGGTGTAGGGATCGACAAGGGAGGCAGTGGTAGACACCACAACATACTAAGAGAGGCGGTGCGAAACACTCCTCTCTTGGAAGGAGTGGTTGAAGTGATCGCACCCATAATAATCTCCAAGAGGAGCTTCCGGGTTGGTCTAAACACTGAGGGCACCTCCTTAACGGAGATCTCCATCTACACAGGTGGCTCCAAAATAAATGAAGGTATCGGGGCAGGCACCTTTTCCAAGGACCTTGATCTTCATGAAAGTGTTACGCTGGGTAGACTGGTAACTGTTTCCCAAGCGGAGGTCATAGCCATCATACATGGTGCTAACGCCATACTTGAACGAAAACTCCAAAATAAAGCTATACGCATCCTGAGCGATAGCAGAGCAGCTCTTTTGAGCCTAAATAAGCAGAAGCTCCTTTCGGGGGTGGTTCATCAATGTTACCGCATCCTCGCGCTTGCTTCTAACATTTATGCCCTTGAGCTGGTATGGATCAAAGGGCATTCAGGAGTACATGCCAACGAACAGGCAGATTCTTTGGCGAGGCAAGGAGCGGCCCGGGGCTTTGTCGGCCCTGAGCTATCGGTTGCTATTGCGCCATCGGTGATGTTCTCCATGATAAGACAAATAACCCACCACCGTCACAAGGACAGATGGGCTTGTACAACAAACTGCCGACAGACAAAAATGTTCATAAGGTCCCACATGAACAAAACCAAAAAATCTGTCATCATATGCTTGCCGAGACAGAAACTACGGCTACTAGTGGATATACTGTCCGGGCATTGCATACTAAGGAAGCATCTGCACAGGATGGGTCTGTCAGACGACCCTATGTGACGCGGCTGTTTAATTTTCTTAATTTAATAGTACATAATGCGATGAAAACAGTTAAAGGCCAACTTTTCCGTTTATCGTCACATTGTCTTTAAAAAATACTAAATTTTTATTCTTTAACTGACACTGAAAACCGCCATTAAAATTTACATTTAAAATCAATACACCAATATTATGCATAAATTTAATCAAAACCAGTCCCATCGCTAATTCGTGTCCCAACAAAATAACTACCTTTACATTCTGTTAATTTCCTACTGCATAAATACAAAGCATTTATCTCTATTATTTTATCAGATGACCTAGACCTTCATGAAAGTGTTACGCTGGGTAGACTAGTAACTGTCTTCCAAGCGAAGATCATAGCCATCATGCATGGTGCTAACGCCATACTGGAACACAGAAGTCAAAATAAAGCTATACGCATCCTGAGCGATAGCAAAGCAGTCCTTGTGAGCCTAAATAAACAGAAACTCCTCTCGGGGGTGCTTCATCAATGTTACCGCATCCTCGAGCTTGCTTCTAACACTAATGCCCTTGAGCTGGTATCGATCAAAAGCCATTTGGCAACCAACAGGCAGATTCTTTGGCGAGGCAAAGAGCGGCCTGGGGCTTTGTTGGCCCTGAGCAATTGGTTGCTATTGCGCCATTGGTAATGTTCTCCATGATAAAGCAAATAATCCACCGCCGTCACAAAGACAGGTGGCTTGTACAACAAGCTGCCGACAGGCAAAAATGTTTATAAGTTCCCTTATGATGAAAATCGAAAAATTTGTCATATGCTTGCCGAGACAGAAACTACGGCTACTGGTGGGCATACTGTCCGGGTATTGCATACTAAGGAAGCATTTGCACAGGATGGGTCTGTGGGACGACCCTATCTGACGCGGTTGTTTAATTTTCCTAATTTAATAGTTCATAATGCGAGGAAAACAGTTAAATGCCAACTTTTCCGTTTCTCGTTTTATTGTCTTCAAAAAATACTAAATTTTTATTCTTTAACTGACACTGAAACCCACCATTAAAATTTACATTTAAAATCAATACGCCAATATCATGCATAAATTTAATCAAAACCAGTCCCATCGCTAATTCGTGGCCCAACAAAATAATTACTTTTACATTTTGTTAATTTCCTACTGCATAAATACAAATCATTTATCTCTATTATTTTTTCCGATGACCTAGATCTTCATGAGAGTATTACGCTGGGTAGACTGGTAACTGTCTTTCAAGCGGAGGTCATAGCCATCATACATGGTGCTAACGCCATCCTGGAACGCAGAAGTTAAAATAAAGCTATACGCATCCTGAAGGATAGCAAAGCAGCTCTTGTGAGCCTAAATAAGCAGAAGCTCCTCTCGGGGGTGGTTTATCAATGTTACCGCATCCTCGAGCTTGCTTCTAACACTAATGCCATTGAGCTGGTATGGATCAAAGGGCATTCAGGAGTACATGGCAACAACAGGGAGATTCTTTGGTGAAGGGACTTTGTTGGCCCTGAGTCATCGGTTGCTAATGCGCCATCGGTGATGTTCTCTATGATAATGCAAATAACCACCGTCGTCACAAGGATAGTTGGGCTTGTACAACAAGCAGCTGACACTCAAAAATGTTCATAAGGTCCCCCATGATCAAAACCGGAAAATTTGTCATATGCTTGCCGATACAGAAACTACGGCTACTGGTGGGCATACTGTCCGGACATTGCATACTGAGGAAGCATCTGTACAGGATGGGTCTGTCAGACGACCCTATCTGACGCGGCTGTCAACAAAAGGACGAGACTGCTGTCCGGCACTAGCCCGACTTCGAGGGGATTTCTGGCTTGAGAAGGCCAGGATTCAAGACACCCCCTTGTCCGACACCCTCAAATTCACCTGTAAGGTCGGGTGGTTGAGTATTGAAGGGCCAACTTAGGGCAAGGATAGCAGCACAATGGGCCCACTTGGAGGCCTAAGTGCGTGTGACATGTGCCACCCTTCCCAATTAAATCAATCAATCAATTTCATACTTATCTTACCACCAATCAGCTTAGTTTGTTGTTAACGTCAGTTAATTTTAGGGCCGCAAGAGGGCGCGTTTTGTGTTTTTAGCTTGTTCTCTATGTTGTGGTTTTAGTAAGTTTGCGACAAGTAACGAAAGTAATTTGAATCATTGAGGTCTTACAACGCGCAAACTAATAAGTTTTCTTGCACAAAAGGTAGCCCTAAACAACCAAATCAATTATAAGGCTGTCACTAGGCTTTCTTCATTGGTTGTTTGAGCTGTAAGCCCTTTTCTAACCGTATTTACTTTCTTAACCTTGAACTGTTTCTTAATGTACCATTTAAAATCATTTCCAAACGCTGAATTCGTAAAGCGCCAAAATATTCATGTCAAAACTCACAAAACCGAACGCGCTCCTCTAACTAAATAAGCAAAGTAATTTTCTTTCCATTTACTTCCAGCACCCTAAATCCAACAATTGCTATAGCCAACTAATTAACTTAGAGAATACAATTACCCTCAATCAATCTCATCACATTGTATTATCTCCCCATTTATTCAGCTTGCGCTCAATCCTTCTTTCCACATATTAAGGGGTGAAACGTTCGGAATTGGAAGAGGCGGAACAATTTGATACCAGATCAGGGTTGACTTGTACACACAGATTGCAATTGTTTGTCAACCAGCTTGGTAGTTTACTAAGTTTGAGGTTAGATTACCTACAGTACGCGTAACGTTGTAATTAGCGGAAAATTATGAATATTGGTGACTTGTCGACAGGACGAGATTTCGATACCAGCCTAAGTCAAAATTTTTCAAACCGTACGTCTTTTCTAATTGATGATATTTTGTGTCGGCAAAAGGTTGATAATCACGATGATCTCTACCATCAAAAAGGTGTTGATTATCAAACGCCTTTTAAACCCACTCATCAAGTGAAATACGAAGAGAGATCTTTTCAAACTCCGAAAGTTGTTGATAAACGGGATAAACCTGGATACGGATATTTTCAAACATCGTCGTCCTTGCATCATCATCCCATGAACGGGTGTGTTCAAAGCTTACAGCCGCCGGAAAATGGTTATATTCAGGTGATGGGTGCTTTAGGAGCTTATCTGAGTTCTCCTTATAAGGGTATTTCGGAACATCCGTATTTTCTTGCACAAGGTGAGTTAAAGTTTTTATAAGATAAATAGTTTCGATTAAGAATAACAACATACATAAATCGCCTTTTTCTATAGCTGGTAATAAATAAACAGCACCTGCTTAAACGTCTATTTGCATTCAAAGAATTTAGACTAGTAAAGGTGGTTGAAATATATATGTATATATATGTTTGGACAATTTGTAGAAAAATTTTAAGATTTCTTTGGGCTAGTAAAAGTAGCCATCCCAATATATATATATATATATATATATATATATATATATATGTATATATGTTTGAAAAATTTGTAGAAAAAATTTTAAGATTTCTTTAGGCTAATAAAAGTAGCCATGGCAATATATATGTATATATATTTTTGAACAATTTGTCAAAAAATTGGAAGGTTTTTTTATGCTAGTAAACGAAACCATTGCAATATATATGTATATATATGTTTGAACAATCTAGAAAAAATTTTAAAATTTATATATATTTATTTATATATATTTATATATATATATATATATATATATATTATGTTTGAACAATTTCTAGAAAAAATTTTAAGATTTTTTTAGGCTAGTAAAAGTAGCCATCGCAATATATATGTATATATATTTTTGAACAATTTGTAGAAAAAATTTTAAGATTTCTATATGCCAGTAAAAGTAGCTATCGCAATATATATGTATATTATTTTTGAACAATTTGTCAAAAAATTGTAGGTTTTTTATGCTAGTAAACGAAACCATCGCAATATATATGTATATATATATATATATATATATATATATATATATATATTATGTTTGAACAATTCCTAGAAAAAATTTTAAGATTTTTTTAGGCTAGTAAAAGTAGCCATCGCAATATATATGTATATATATGTTTGAAGAATTTGTAGAAAAAATTTTAAGATTTCTTTAGGCTAATAAAAGTAGCCATAGCAATATATATGTATATATATTTTTGAACAATTTGTAGAAAAAATTTTAAGATTTCTTTAGGCTAGTAAACGTAGCCATTGCAATATATATTTATATATATTTTTGAACAATTTGTCAAAAAAATTGTAAGGTTTTTTTTAGGCTAGTAAACGACACTATCAGAATATATACGTATATATATGTTTGAACAATTTCTAAAAAAAATTTTAAGATTTTTTTAGGCTAGTAAAAGTAGCCATCGCAATATATATGCATATAAATGTTTGAACAATTTGTCGAAAAAATTTTAAGATTTCTTTAGGCTAGTAAAAGTAGTCATCGCAATATATATATATATATATATATGTATATATATGTTTCGTAGAAAAAATGTTAAGATTTCATTAGGCTAGTAAAGGTAACCATCGCAATATATATGTATATATATATATATATATATATATATATATATATATTGCTGTGGAACCTACAAAAAGCCTCACCAGAGTAAAAAAAAAAATTCGAGCCTCTTGAATTGGGCACCAAGATTTGCTGTGATTCTCGCCCTGTTGAATCTCTTCTGATAATCGCCTCTTTACTCTTTCCGCCTCGGCTGCTCACCTAGATAACTTTCATCCTCATTCATTAAAAAAACAAACACATTCCTACCACAAACATCAACGTTAACTCTATTTACATCAATATTCATAATACATTAAAATTTCAAAATTAAATTTCAGCATAAATATCAGTATTATAAAATTTCAAGTTTAAATTTGTCATCATTTTGAATTTGCATCCAGAATTAAAGTCCTGGTAGGATGCATACTAATTAAGTTACAATATGTGCAGACCTAAGTCTGAATAAAAGGGAGCATCTCCCACCCCTTTACGTTAATTAACCAGGTTCGTCTAATTGAGCTCAAAGACAGACCCAAATTTTCATCATAATCCAAAACATAAACCTGATAAATACTTCTTTCTACTTATACAAGAAAATTTTATCTTAAAACTAAAAATTTGTTGTTTATACAAATTTACTACTGTCTATTTTTTATCAAACAAATTATAAAGATATTCAACACACACCAAAACATCTAAGATCGAACAAAATGCATAATTTACCTGAAGGTTACTGCACTCGTGACTTCAATGTACATCGGACTTGCTCATCCCGCCATTCCAGCTGGTTTATGTTTACGGCTGCAGATTCTGAACGCTTTTAAACTTTTCTACCCCACCATTCATATAAATTGTTTCAGAGCTTTTCAGGAACTCATCTATGTATATCGAAATCTTGTTTTGTGGATCCAATCACGTTTACGAATAACATTTGATTATTAACACCCCCGAAAGATAACACAGAAATTCATAATTCTTTCACGCTATACCCAAAACTGCCTACTTTTGTTTATTCATTTATCGTTACTTGTATCTTCTCTAAGTGCACCAATGCATACTAACTTGTATCGTAGCACGTATTCAGCTTGCCGTATCGTATAACATCAAAAAAAATAAAAAGCGAACTGTTTAAAGTATTCAACAAAATCAAAAATCTAAGAGCCAAACTGTTTACAGTATTGAATAAAATCGAAAATGTAAGAGAGAAACTCCTATAAACACGGGTTTATATAATAGATCGCCTGCACGTCGGATTTGTCCCTTAACGGACAATTTCCAGAATTTCGCATTCTAAGTTCCCTTTTCGACAGCTCGGCACGCGATTCTATTAAATTTGCACACGCGCCAGTTGAAAATCTAAGAAATTTTCACACGTCGCGCAACGCGTCTGCGAACAATTAATTAATTTTGTACAGAAATTGTTGTTTCCACCTGTCATATCTGCCTCTTATTTCAACCAATCGCAAACCTAGTGACGTTGCTCAAATCACGCCTTTTACTATTTGTGTCTCGGCTTTACACTTTTATCCGTCCTTTTTTACCTTGGTCTGAGTGGTACAAATCGATATTCTTTACTATCCACGTGGATTCGCGACGTGACTTACTTGAGTTAAATAACCCCTTATCTAGCCTTTTCCGTTAATATAAGCTACGGTTTATCCGACCGTTTCCAATATACGTAGAATCTGCATGTTTATCAGCTCGAATTTATTAGAATTTGACATTTAATAGTTTGCAGGTGTGCGCTTTTAATGAATGTTTTAAATATAATTCTCCGAGCTTTGTTTTCCTGGTATTTTAACTTTGGATTTTCACAGGCTTTTATGCTTATTATATATTACTAATGGTTCAATTAACTCCAATTAAAATAATAATGAATGGCATTGACTTCTACCCTTTAATTTTTAGCGAATACTAATTAAATATTAATTATTATCTGTACACTTTGTTTAATACTCCTTACTTAAAAATTGAATTAATTAATATAAATTTTGCACGTAATTTCTATTTATTTTAGTACTTGGAACAATTAAATTACATACAAGTTGAGCATTTTAATTCTGCTTCTTTTTATAGAAAGCGTTTAGTGAATAATTTAAATCCCTTATTTTTAATGAAACGAATAAATTTTTATGCTCCACGGTTTTAATAACGCGTATTATCTAATAAAATTCTATACAAACCCTACATTCTAATTAAATGATTTAAATTTTCATACTAAGCATTTAATTACGCGTACTTTTTCCCAAAGCTTCCTTATACACGGTGATTAAAATTATTTGATGTCGTTAATTAATTTTCTACCCTGGTCTAAATTTGAGTAATATATATATATATATATATATATATATATATATATATATGTTTGAACCATTTGTAACAAAATTCTTTTAAGATTTCTCATTCTAAATCTATGCATTAAGGGTAAACGCTGGTACAAGAAATTGGTGTAAGTACCTCAACATTAAATAATAATAATAGTGATGATGCTTTTATTGCGATATTTCAATTAAGGATGATTAAATTGAGCGCTCTGATTTAATAGTTTTAAACCATTAACTGCTCTAACTCTACTCTTAATTTTTACTCGCTTCCTAGGAAGCTTTTGGCCATTAGTTTATTTCCTTTTGTATTTATTGAATTTAACAGCACTATGAAATTATAGCAGATGGTTTTTATTTTAGTTTGTGTAATATATAGAATAAGCTTAACGTATTTTGGCAGTCGGTATGTTCGTTTGCTATCAAAACGCGTACACTAAAATTTCCGGACAATTTAAACACAATGGATTACAATGTAATAAGTTAAGAACTTATAGACCTTTGATCGTAGCGCGTAAACGGTATTAAATAATTTTTTGTATATTATTTTGTATACAAAATGAGATTATCACATTTTGACGGTCGATGTTTGTACGTTGTTCTTCAAACGCAGTGCCAAAAAATTAAAACGTAGTAAATTGAGGTGTAATAAGAAGGCATTTGTATGGTAGTTCGTATACGGTTATCTTATTTTGGTGGCCGGAATGTTCGTTCATCGTTAGTAAAGCGCGTGGTATTAAATCGCCGGAAACGTTAAACTAGTGAATTACAGTGTTATAAGATAGGCGCCTATAAACCCTTTGTATTTTAGTTCGTATACAGAACGTATCTTATTTTAGCGGGCGAAATGTTCGCTCGTCGTTGTTAAAACATGTGCTACAAGATTGCCAAAATAATTAAAAAGCCGTAAATTAGACATTTATGAATGTTTTATACCTTAGCCGCATACGGTTTAAAATGAGCTTATTTTATTTTGGCAGTCGGAATGTTTGCGCGTTGTTAAAAGGCGTGATAGGAAAGTTTAAACGCAGTAAATTGGAAATTGGCGATATAATTGCATGTGATTTAACAACAAGAAGTGAACATTCCGACCGCCAAAATCTGATAAATAAAAAAAATATAATACGATAAATCTGATTAGTGAATAAGGTACGCAGTTATGAATTTGGTGTATTTTAATTCGTAAACGGTTTAAATCAGATTTATCATATTTTATTTTATTTATCATATTTTGGCGGCCGGAATGTTCACTTCTTGTTGTTAAATCACATACAATAATATTGCCAAAAAATTTAAACGGAGTAAATTGGGCATTTATAAACTTTTCGTACCTTAATCGTATAAGGTTTAAAATAAGTTTATCTTATTTTGGCGGCCGGAATGTTCGTTTCTTGTTGTTAAAACACATGCTATAGGAAAATTGGAAAATTTAAACGCAATGAAATAGAGTGTAACAAGATAAGCAATTATAAACTTTTGTGTCTTAGATCGTATGATATAAAATAAGCTTATCTTATTTTGGCGGTCGGAATGTTCGCCTCTTATTGTTAAATCGCGTGCCATAATTTTGTCGAAAAATTTAAACGCGCCGAATTGGGCATTAATAACCATTTTATACGCTAATCGTGTACGGTTTAAAATAAGTTTATCTTATTTTGGCGGACGGAATGTTCGATTGTTGTTGTTAAAATTCGCGCTATAATATTGCCGAAAAATTTGAACGCAATGTGTTAGGGGTTTATGCACATTTTGTGTTTTAGTTCGTATACGGTTTTGCGGTAATTTCGATAGCCACAGATGATGGACGTGTAAATTATGAAAAAGTTTATAAAAGTCTAAGCGTAACCTTTGAGCACTTACTAGTAACAAACTGCAGCGGTGGCAATGGCAAGAACGAGAAGAGGTCAACAAGTTGCTGAACTCGAACCTCTATAGCACCATAGCTACAAAACACTTGCTTTCTTACAACTTCGCCTAACTTGATTACAGCGACCTTTAAGGACGCCACATACAACAAAAAAGCACTTGAAGGTTAAATCGCGGTAAATCCAATAAATTAAATTACGTACGTCAGTGGGGAATTTTACCTGCAAGCTACATGTGTTGTAATAATCATTTTTAAAGTTAATTTCCGTTTATAATTAAACGGAATAGTGTTAAATAAGTTCATGGTATTTTGGAGAACGAAATGTTTGTTTTTTGTTGTTAAATCGACCAATCATTTAAATGCGGTCAATTTTTATACCTCTTTATACCTAAGTCGTATACTGTTTAAAAAAAGCTTATTTTATTTTGGCAGCCGGAATGTTAACGCGTTGTTAAAATGTATGCCATACATTTTTTTGAAAATTTAATCATTGTGAATTAGTGAGTAATAGAATGGGCGTTTATGAACCTTTTGCGTCTTAGACCGTATACGATTTAAAATGACCTTTTCTTATTTTGGCGGCCGGAATGTTCGCTCCTTATCGTTAAATCGCGTGCTATAATTTTTTTGAAAAATTTAAACGCGTTAAATTGGGCATTGATAAACTTGCCTTAGTCTTATGCGGTTTAAAATTTTGGCGGACAGAACTCAAACGTTCATAGCACCATAGCTACGATACACCTGCTTTCTTACAACTTCGCCTAGCAACTTATTTACAGCAACTTTTGACGACTAACTGACGCCACACACAACAAAAAAGCACTTGAAGGTTAAATCGCGGTAAATCCAATTGATTAAATTATGTCGACAGTGGGGTATTTTACATGCAAGCTACATGTGTTGCAATAATCATTTTTAAAGTTAATTTTTATTGATAATTACAAACGGAATAGTTTCAAATAAGTTTATCGTATTTTGGAGAGCGAAATGTTCGTTTTTTGTTGTTAAATCGACCAAAATTTTATTGCGGTAAATTTTTATATCTATGATTTTTTCGAAAAATTTAAACGCGCTGAATTGGGCATTGATAAACTTACCTTAGTCGTATACGGTTTAAAATTTTGGCGAAAAGAATTCAAACATTCATAGCACCATAGCTACGATACACCTGTTTTCTTACAACTTCGGCTAACTTGTTTATAACAATTTTTAACGACTAACTGGCGCCGCACACAACAAAAAAGCACTTGTAGGTTAAATCGCGGCAAATTCAATAGATTAAATTATGTACAATAGTGGGGAATTTTATCTGCAAGGTACAAGTATTGCAATAATCATTTTTAAACTTTATTTCCATTTATAATTAAAACGGAAATGTCAAATAAGTTTATCGTATTTTATGAACTTTTCGACCATTATACCGTATACGATTTAAAATAAATTTAACTTATTTTGACGGGCGGAATATCCGCATGTTGTTAAAGCGCGTGCTATAAGATTGTTGAAAATTTTAAAAGCAGTAAATTAGAGTGTAATAAAGTAGGCCGCTCATGAACTTTTTGTATCTTAGTTCGCATACACTTTAAAATAAGATTATATTTTTTTGGCGGCCGGAATGTTCGCTTTTGTTGTTGAAACGCGTGCTATAAAGTTGTCGAAAAATTTAAACGAAGTGAATTAAAGTGTAGTAAGATAGGTACCATAAGCTCTTTGTGTCTTAGAGTGTATCATTTAAAATAAGCTTATCTTATTTTGGCGGGCGGAATGTTCGCTTGTTGCTGTTAAAACGCGTTCTATAAGATTGATGGAAAAGTTAAGCGCAATGAATCAGAGTGCAATAAGGTAAGCGCTTATGAATTCGTGTCTTAGATTGTGTGTGTGTGCGCGCGCGTGCGCATGTGCGTACATACGCGCGTGCGTGTGCGCGTGGATGCGTGCGTGCATATGTGCGTGCGCGCGTGCTTGCGTGTGTGTGTGTGTGGATGTGCGTGGGTGCGTGCGTGCGTGCAATGTGTACATGTGTGTGTTTGTGTGGGTGCGTGTGTGCGTGCGTAGGTGCGTGTGCGTGGGTGCGCATGCATGTGTGTGCGCGCGCGCTTTCGTGTGTGCGTGTAAGTGTGCGTGGTGCATGCATGAGTACGTGTGCACGAGTGTTTGTTTGTGTGCGCGCTTGTTTGTGTTTGCGTGCGTGCGTACGTGGAAAGGTATGCGCTTATCAATCCTTCGTATCTCAGATTGTGTGTATGCGCGTGCGTATGTGGACGTGGGTGCGTGTGTGAGCGTGCGCGTGGGTGCGTGCGTGCGTATGTGCGTTCACTTGTTGCTGTTAAAACGCGTGCTATAAGATTGATGGAAAATTAAACGCAATGGTAGGCGCTTATAAATTCGTGTATCAGATTTTGTGTGTGAGTGTGCGCGTGTGTATGTGTGCGTGCGTATGTGTGCGCATCGTTGCGTGCGTACGTATGTGCGTGCGCGCGCTTGTGTGTGTGGAATGCGTGGGTGCGTGCGTGCGTGCAATATATGCTTGTGTGTGTTTGTGTGCGAGTGCAAGCGTGCGTGCGTGGGTAGGTGCATGTGCGTGCGTACATGCGTACGCGCGTGCGCGCACGCGTGCCCGCGTGTGTAGGTGTGCATGGGTACCCTTTCCAGGTTAGGAATCCACCCCTTCCCATTACAAGCTAGTTGGTGCATTATTTACTGTTACCTCTCTTTTGTGAGTAAATTTAATTCAGGTAGCTAGCGCCAGTTTAAACACGTAACAAGCAGTCATAAAAATTAATTAGTTACATGTAAACTGTGGGAAAGTTCACACAGATAGAACAACATTGTCTTCCCCAATAGGACAGCCTTAGACGAACAATCTGTCTTTGAGTGATCTGTTTAATAAGAAGCCGTTGAGCACTAACCCACCCGATTTTAGTCTCGCTAGAAGATGTGTGCTTCAGGAGATGATTTAAATATTCTTGCTGTAATACAGGTTGATAGAACCTTGTGCACACTTTTTTCTCAGCTACTAATTTAAAATAAACACAATTAAGTCGTTCACATAACCTATATTGTCTAAACATAAATATCACAGTATTTAACAGACATACAACACAAATAAGCTAAGCTCTATTACTGATTGATTAAATATGCGTGTATCTAAATGAAAAAGAACATCATAAATTAATTCAACTATAGGTATCCAACCAAATTAACTGAAACATAAATTTATGCAAATGCAGTTGTGGTCCTTTTTTATATTAAAATTTCTTGTTACAGTATGCTTTTATCTAAGCTTGCACCAACGTAAAAGTCTTCTTAATACAAATAAATTGTATATACCCAATTGTAAAATATGTAGCAGGTTGAAAACAAAAATTCGGGAACTTACAGCTTGTGAAGTTTGTACAAGGCTCCAACGACCAATGGTGCATGACAAAAATGGGTGTGTAAGTAATGCACTAATCCAACTGGTGTTGAACTAAAGCATCCACGATAGGAACACCTATCACAGGTACGGGAAATTTTTCAAATCCGCGATTTATGTTTGCGTTTCACTAACAAATCCGAGGTTTAAAACGTCACAAATTACAAATTACTCCACCTTTTTACGTGCACAACGATGGTTGCTTGTCAATCGACTAACTGAAGCTCAAAAGCATCAAAGAACGAATCTTTTCTATTATGATGTCGGTATTTATAAGTTATAGTGTTCTAGAGAGCTATCCTTCTTGAAAGGTGGGTGTTACGAGAGACGTCTTAGCGGTCATTACTGAAGTTAGAGGATGATAGTCTTACTTACCCCCACTTTCCCCTTCTATTTTGAACATAAGTAGAAAACTCCGTCTTGTACTCTTTAACCTATATAATCAAACATGATTATCATAAATAACAATAGAAAATATAACCCAAGTTGGCGAAGTATGTGTATAGCTAAGAAAAACAACAAGTTAAATTTATCAATAATAGACGTTCAACCAATTTAATTTTTACATACTATTTTTCCTCTACAATAATACGCTTTTCCATATGCAAATTTATGTGTATACAACAAGCTCTAAATAAGCGTGCACCAACGTAATCGTCTTTTTTAAACATAATTTGCGCATTCTTATTACCACGGATCACAATTGTATGATTCAAGACAGTATGTAACGTTTATAAGAAAGATACAGAAATTTAATAAACTTACAGTTTCTATTTTTCCTCAATAAGGCTCTTTCGACCTTCCAGGTGCAGGAATATCTGCATGTAGATTAATTATTCTAACTTAAATGAGCGAAAGCTACCAACACAGGTCACTTTCATAATTAACAATATTCTTATATCCGCGTTCTAGCACCTGTTTACTAACAGTTCCGGGGTTTTCTTATTGTCACTTTAATAACCCGATTAAGAAAAAAACAAAAGTGTAACAAACTAAGAGCGACAGACAAATTCTGTGGAGTTGTGGGTTTTGGTTCGAGTATACTCACACGAACACTAAATTAGTAAGGATAAAAATATAGGCTGTAATGATCCACTTCGGGCTACATGCAATATACTAGACATTTCCTTAAAATCCCATACTAATTTCTTTTTTCTGCATAGTATTAGAAATTAAACATGGATTTGCATAAAAGTCCTAGTAAAGTATGCAATTTCAAAAGCAACGTCTTTTACAAATAAAGCGTCACCTACTTTCTAATTTAATAACTAACAGCTTTATATTTATGGAAACGTCAGGACCTAAAGTCGTTTCTAAATGCGTTATTTTTTATTTCAGGTTTACCATTTCACCACGCCTTGTTTGGCAGTTCAGCAAGTGAAATTTCATTAAATGCACTCAAACACTGCAGAAGACGAAAAGCCAGAACGGTATTTAGCGATCCCCAACTAACGGGTAAGTTTACCATGCCTTAATACAAAAACCCACAGAAGATAGATGTATATAAAGATTTTTTTTGTCAGAAAAATTTTAAAAATTAAATAAAAGTATCTACATGCTTGCAAAATCAACTTTTATGATTTTACCTCCATTTATCGCACACGTGCTCTGCTGATATTAAGTTCATTCCCAGACCTTTTTGCAAGTCACTTATTTGGACCGTCGAGCACCGGTTGGTTCTAAAATCCGTAATCAATTAGCAATTTTTTTGTCCCCACTATCTCGATAAATAATTTTAAGAGTTAATATTGTTGTAGGTTTAGAAAAACGTTTTGCTGCTCAAAGATACCTTTCAACGCCCGAAAGGGTGGAACTAGCAGGAGCTCTTAGCTTAAGTGAAACACAAGTAAAAACATGGTTCCAGAATAGAAGAATGAAACATAAAAAACAATTGCGTAAAGTCCAGGATGATAAAAGTAGCTCAAATGCCAAAGTTTCGGAAAGTTCAAGCGAAATTGCTTCAATGTTACCAGAAAAGAAAGATAAAGGTATGTTGTTTTTATCTGCTTTTACTATACGCAGGGCCTTGTGGCGGTGCATAGTTCTAATCAGTGTATCTATAATAAAAATTTTAAAGATGTTAAAAGATGGAATAGACAACGTTAAATTCATTTTAAAGCTATTAAGAATTAGACTCGTTAATCTTAAAGTTAGGGATTTCTTTTAGAATTTGTCAAATCACCGTAAATATGCAATTTTGTTAACGTTGGGAAACCCCCGAATTAGTAACATTTACACGGATCTTGACGTCAGTTGCTTATCTTTATAATTGTAAGCGCTGACGTAGGGTTTTGTGCGAGAAGAAATTTATCTTCCCACGAACGCAGGCGGAAGTACATCAATCTCGGTTGGAGGGGAAAGACATTTAAGGCAAAGACAACCACTTAGCTCGTCAGATTTTATCGTACCGTCAGAGTTATCGTACCGACAGAATTATTGTACCATTACAGGGCAGTGCTGGCGCAAGTGCGTTTCATTCCCACCCCTTTTAACCCACCCTTACCGTCTCGTCAGTGCAGCCCTACTAGCAGGAGACAACGCAGCAAATTCAACAACTCACAATAGGACAAAGCAGAATAGACCGCTTTTGAGATCATCAACGCCCCCGTGGATTCCGGAGTAAGTGCTAGGAATTAGACTCAGTAATCTAGAAGTTAGGAACTTTTTAGAATTTGTAAAAATTCCAGTCAAATAGTGCAATTTTGTCGGCGTTGTAAAACCCCGGGATTAGTAATCTTTACACGGATCTTGACGTCAGTTACTTATCTTTATAATTGTAAGCGCTGACGTAGGGTTCTGTGGGAGAAGAAATTTATCTTCCCACGAATGCAGGCGGAAGTACATCAATCTCGGTTGGAGGGGAAAGACATTTAAGGCAAAGACAACCACTTAGCTCGTCAGATTTTATCGTACCGTCAGAGTTATCGCACCGACAGTCTTATTGTATTATTACCGGGCAGTGCTGGCGCAAGTGCGTTTCATTTCTACCCCTTTTAACCCACCCTTACCGTCCCGTCAGTTTAGCCCTACTTGCATGAGACGACGCAGTAAATTCAACAACTCACAATAGGACAAAGGAGTATAGACCGCCCCTGAGATCATAACGTCCACGTGGATTTCGGAGTAAGTGCTAGGAATTAGACTCATTAATCTAAAAGTTAGGGACTTTTTAGAATTTGTAAAAATTCCAGTCAAATCGTGCAATTTTGTCGGCGTTGCGAAACCCCGGGATTAGTAACGTTCACACAGATCGTGACGTCAGTTGTTTTTCTTTATTATTGTAAGCGCTGACGTAGGGTTCTCTGTGAGAAGAAGTTTATGTTCCCACAAACGCAGGTGGAAGTACATCAATCTCGGTTGGAGAGGGAGATATTTAAGGCGAGGATCGCCGTTAGGTCGTCATATTTTATTGTACCGTTACCGAGCAGTGCTGGCGCGAATACGTTCCCTTTTTAATTCTCCTTACCGTCTCATCAGTGCAAAGCTACTAGCAGGAACCAGCGCAGCATATCCAGCAACTCACAATAGGACAAAGTAGAATGAACGGCCCCGAGATCATTAGCGTCCATGTGAATTCTGGGGTAAGTGCTATTAATAACTTTATTTCATTTGTCAGGGGATTTACTGGAAGGCTTGCGCGTGATAAATTGGCTTCCAACGTTAAGGGAACGGTACCATAAGTCTGTCGGTACGATAACTCTGACGGGACAATAAAATCTGACAAGCTAAGCGGCGGGCTTCCCCTACGACTGAGATTGATGTACTTTCGCCTGCGTTCGTGGGAAGATAAGCTTCTTCTCACATAGAACCCTTCAATTCGTCTGCTGATACCCAACGTAACGACAGCGTGCACACTTATGCGTAAGTCCTAACAAGAAGAATTAAAGACACTATGAATCAAACACTAAAAACAGTAAGACAAACTGCGCTACAAAAACCGCTAAAATGGACCACACAGTCCAGATACTGAAACGCGAAGCTTACAAGGCAAGGAAACGCTATCAGACACCGGCAGAAAGGGCCTTCCAGCTGACCAACTACAGACAGAGCAGGGCGACATACGAACAAGAACTATGCAACTTGAAACGAAAATCCTGGGACACTTTCGTCGAAAGACATTTGCAGACGGACGCTTGAGGGTACCGTACAAGATACTAACAGGAAAAATTGCAACACTGACAACATACTCGACTTTAACCAAACCCGACGGAACAGAAACCAAAGATTGGATTGAAACTGCGACATTGTTACTACATCCACTCCTTCCCTGATAACGACTGGGAAAAGGTCACTCAAGAACAAATACGCAAACGATAAAGAGTCACCGAACAAAATAAACGGGAATATACCATGGAATCGATCACAGAACGACGTAACACCTTTCGCTGAGAACGAGATTAGACACGCTATTCGATCAAGTAAAAACAAAGGAGTATATCAATTTTTTTGACACTCGATGCCTCTGGACCTTTTAGTTTCCAGACATCCGATACCATTGGGCCATCTACTTTTTAAGACTCAATATTCTTGAACTTCTAGTTTTCCAGACAATCGATATTGCCGGACTTTCTATTCTTCCTGACACGCAACATTCTCCAGCTTTCAGAATTTTCGAGACACTGGATAGCTCTATATATTCTGTTTTTCAGGCACCTTATATCCCCGAACACTCTAGGTTTCCAAACACTCGACATCCCTCGACCCTCTTGTTTTCCAGACACTCGATATCCCTAAACCTTTTAGCTTTTTAGACACTCGATTTCCTTGATCTTCTGGTATTTTAGAAATTCGATATCTCCCAACCTTCTTGTTTTTTAGACACTTAATATCGCTAAACCTTCTAGTTTTACATACTTACAAGTTTTCCGGACAATTGATATCTCTAGAAATTTTGGTTTCCAGATGTTCGATATCCTTGATATACCTACATCATCAAGTTTTCAGACTTTCTACTCTTTTAGACCCTTCCAGGTACTCGATATTTCTAGATCTTCTAGTTTTCTAAACATTAGATATCTATGGATCTTCTGTTTCTTCAGACAATCGATTCCCTAGACCTTCTAGTACTCGAGACACTCAATATTTCTAAACCTGTAGTTTTTCAGACATTTAAACTTCCTAGTCCTTCCACTTTTCCAGAAACTCGATATCCTCCATCCTTCTAGTTTCCAGACGCTCAATATCCACAGACCCTCTAATATTTTTGACACTCAAATTACTAGACCTTCTAATTTTCCACATTAGATATGTCAAATCATCTAGTTTCTCAGATACTCAATGTCCCTACCTCTTTTAGTTTTCCAGACACCAGATATCCCCAAACCTTCTAGTTTTCCAGGCACTCGATACCTCTAAAACTTGTAGTTTTCCAGACACCGGATCCTTCTAGAATTTCTAATTTTCAAGTAATGCCATGGTTTCCCATAGTGATTGATATCCCTATACTTTCTAGTTCTCCAGACTTTCTAGTTTTCCACACTAGAAATTTCTGAATCTTATAGTTTTTCAGATACTGAATATCCCTATGCTTTAAAGTTTTCCAGACACTCATTATTTCTAAACCTTTTGGTTTTCCGAACACTCGATTCCTCTTCACCCGCTAGTTTTACAGACAATCGTTACCCATGGACTTGTAGTTATTCACACATTCAATACTTTCAAATCTTCTAGTATTCCAGACATTTATATTCCTAGACTATCTAGTTTTCCAGACAGTCGATATCACCTAAACCTTCCTGTTTTCAGACAGTCGATATCCTTAGATCGTTTACTTTTCCAGGCTGTCAATACTTTTAGACTTTCCAGTTTTTCAGATTCCTGGTCCTTCTAGTTTTGAAGACGCTTAATACCGACTGACATTCTAGTTTTTTAGATACTTGATCGCCTAGACCTTCATGTTTTCCAGTCAATCGATATCCACTCCGTGACCCTAGATCTTCTAATATTAGATATTTCTAATCCTTCTATTTTTGCGAGTGTTCTAGACACTTGATATCTTTGGTATTCTAGTTTTTCAAACACACGATATATCAAGAACTCCCAGTTCTTCATCGATATCCAACACCTTATAATTTTACAGTTATTTGATATAGCCGATTCTTCTAATTTCCAGACACTCTAGACAATCAATATCCCTAGACCTCCTAGGTTTTCACTTTGGACCCTCTAATTCTACAAACAACCAATATACCTGGGCCTTCTGACTTTTCAAGTAATTAATATCCTAGATCTTATAATTTTCTAGGCGCTCGATAACTTTAAATCTTCTAGTGTTTTAGACATTCGATATTCTTATGCCATTTAGTTTTCCAGACGCTTGGTATCCTTAACCCTTCTAGTGTTCTAGACATTCGGTATTCCTATACCGTTTAGTTTTCCAGACATTCGATTTCTTGTTTTCTAGACACCCAATATCTCCTAGACCTTCCAAAATTTCGAACAATCGACAACGTTAGACTTTCCAGTATTGAAGACACTCAATACCTCTGAACCTTCTATTTTTAAAGCACTTGATATCCCTTGGATCTTCTAGTATTCTAGACACTCAGTGCTGCTAGACCTTCTACTGTTACAGACAAACTATACATTTAGACCTTCTAGTTTTCCTGACAATCGATATACTTGAACTGTGTAGTTCTCTAGACATTCCGTATTCCTAGACCATCTAATTTTCTAGGCAGTTCATATCCCAAAACCTTCTAGGTTTTCATGCACTCGATCTCTCTGAACCCTCTAACGTTCTAGACAGTTAATAAGCCTGAACCTTCTGGTTCTACAGAAAATCAAAATGCCAGACATTTTATGCCTGTGAGGATCCTTGTTTTCCAGGCATTCAATATCCCTAAACCTTCTAGTTTTCCAGAAGGTGAATATCCCTAATCCCACTAGTTTCCCAGACAGTCGTTACCTCTGAACCTTTTTTTAAGCAGCCAATATCCCTGGACTTTCTAGTGTTCAAGCCACTCGATATCCATAGATATTCTAATTTTAGAAATATTCAATATCCCTAGACATCTAGCTTTACAGACTAAATAGCCCTGATATCCCTAGACATTATGGTGTTCTAAAAGATATATCCTTAGACAGACTTTCTTGTTTTTTAGACACTAAATCCTCTGAACCATATAGTTTTCAAGACCTTCGATATTTCTAGACTTTCCAGACATTAAATACCCTTAGCTTTTCTGGTTTTGCAGACATTCGACATCTCTAAACCTTTTAGGTTTCCAGGCACTTGATATTTCTGGACTTTTAGTTTTTTAGACTCCCAATATTTCTAAACCCCTAAGCTTTCAAGTATTAAAAACCCCTGGTCCTTCTAGGTTTGCAGACTCCATATATCGTTAGACACTCTGGTTTTCCAAACAATCAAAATACCTAGACTTTCTAACTTTCTACAAGTACAATATCCTGTAACTTCTAGTTTCCCAGAACCTCGATATCCATGGGTCTTATGCTTTTCCAGACATTCGATACCCATAGACTTCTGATTTTCCAGACAATAGAAATACCTAGACCAACTAGTTTTCATACATTCGATATCTCTAAACCTTCTAGTTTTTCGACGCTTTATATCCCTGAACCTTCTAGTTTTGCAGACACTCCATATCCCTGGACTTGCCTTCTAGTTTTCAAGACACTCGATAATTCTAGATCTTCTGATTTTTCAGATACTTAAACCTTCTCGACCTTTAACAGTTTCAAGCAATCGAGATCCTTGTATCATTTAGTTTCTAGGCGCTCGAGATCCATTGACCTTATAGTTTTTCCGACACTTGTTATTTCGTGGAGGTTCTAGGCACTCAGTATCGCTAGACTTTTTACTTTACATACACACAGTATCCTTAATCCTTTGAGTTTTGCAGATACTAGATATCTCGGAACCTTCTAGTTTTCCTGACACTAAATATCACTGGACTTTGTAATTTCTAGACATTTCATATTCCTAGACATTGTAGTTTTCCTGGCACTTGATCCGTCTGGACCCTCTGGCTTTCCAGACAGTTAATAACCCTAAACCTTCTGGTTTTACAGAAAATCAATAAGCCTAGACCTTCCAGTTTTCCAGACATTCGATGCGTTTGAAACTACTTGTTTTTCAGACACTCAATATTCTCTAAACCTTTCAGTTTTCCAAACAGTCGATATCCTTAACCCTTCTAGTTTTTCAGACACTTAAAATCCTTTAACCTTTTATTTCTCCAAACACCCGATACCCTTAGACCTTCTAGTGTTCAAGCCTTTTGGCATCTTCAGACCTTCTAATTCTCCAGACACTTGATATCAGATATAGACTATAAAACTCCCTAGACCTTACACTTTTCCAGACACTCGATATCCTTAGACATTTTCGTTTTTAGACGCCCGATATCCATACTTTTTGGTTTCTTTGACACTCGATATCTCTAAACCATCTAGATTTCCAGGCATTAGATATCCGCGGACCTTCTAGTTTTGCCAACTCTAAATATATCTGGACGTTCTGGTTTTCCAGACATCAAAATATCTGGACCTGCTAGTTTTCCAGACACTGGATATTCCTGCACCTTTTGGTTTTGCAAACACTCAATATCCCTGGATCTCTAGTTTTCTGAACTCTCGATATTCCTGTACCTTCTGACTTTCCAAACAATCACAGTACCTAAACCGTCTAGCTTTGCAGACACCCAATAGGCCTGGACTTTCTAGTTTTCTTGGCAATAGATACGTTGGAATTTCTAGTTTTACATACACTCGATATCTCTGGACGTTTTAGTTTTCAAGACATTCCTTATTTCTAAACCTTTTATTTTACAGACAAACTCTTTAGACATAACAATTTTCCAGACACTCGATATTCTTAACCTTCTAGTTTCTAGACGCCCAATATTGGAAGGCCTTCTAGTTTTCTTGCACTCGTTATCCCTAAACCTTCTAGTTTTGCAGGCATTAATTTCCGCGGACTTTCCGGTATTGCAGTGGAAGTTCTGGATTTCCAGACATCGAAATATTTGGACTTTCAGTTTTTAAACTTTCAATATTACTGTACCTTCTGGTTTTCGGACAATCGAAATACCTAGTTTTCCAGGTATTTAATATTCTTGAACTTTTCAGTTTTGCAAACACTCGATATCCCTTAATTTTCTGGTTTGCAGATATTTGATATCCCTGGATCTTCCGATTTGTAGACTCTCGATATTTCTGCACCTTTTGGCTTTGAAGACAATCGCAGTACCTAGGCTTGTTAGCTTTACAGACATTCGACATCCCAGTACCTTCTATTTTTCAAACATTTGTTATTTCTAATGTTCTAGTTTTTAAGCATTTAAACTGCGTAGACTTTACACTTTTCCAGATGCTCTATATCCATAGACCTTCTAGTTTTAATACGCCAGATACCTAAAGACCTTCTAGTTTTTAAGACTCTCGATATTTCTAAACCTTCGAGGCTTTCAAACACCAAACTTTCTAGACTTTCCACCTTTTGTAGATACTCGATATCCTTATACCTTCTAATTACCAGACGTTTGATATACGAGAGTGGTCCAATAAGTACTTAGCCTACAAAAAAAAACGAAAATTTTGGAGAAGTGTGGCGATTGATTTCTCAACATAGTCTCCTTTTAGCTCAATACATTTCACCCAGCGATGTTTCAACTTCTTTAACCCGTCTGAAAAATACGTTTCCTCGAGGTCTGTAAAGTAGGCCTCCGTGGCGGCGATAATCTCCTCATTCGACCCAAATTTCTGCCTGGCGAGTGACTTTTTCAAGTTGGAAACAAAAAGAAGTCGCACGGGGTCAAATCTTAAGAATACGGTGGATGAGGCAGCAGTTCGTAGCCCAAATTGGCCGTGGCGAGGGCGGTTGCGCTTGTTGTCCGGAGTAAGCAAACGCGGCACCTATCACGCCGAAAGCTTTCTCATGCACAAAATTTCATGTTGGATATGACCCACGCGGTCTTTTGAAATGCCTACTCTGTCAGCTATCTCGCGCACCTTCAATCGGCGGTTTGTCAAAACGAGATCGTGGATTTTTGTCAAGGTATCCTCCGTGGTAGCCGCTTTCGGGGCACTTGGGCATGGCTCATCAAAAACCGACGTGCGACCACGTTGAAACTCGTTAAAGCAGTTTTTGGCAGTCGCCATCGAAGAAGGAGAGTCACCGTACACAGCATCCAAACGCTTTTTGATTTCGCTGGGCGATTTACTTTCCAAAAACAAGAATTGAATCACCGATGATTATTGCTCTTTTTCCATTTTTCTAAAATCCGCAGACACGCCCGCTTTCACACGTGGCCAAAACAAAACTGAGAGTCCAATTGGACTGAAATTTTGACAGTCTCTGTCTACGAGACTGTACTACACGATAGTAAATTTTTTTTGTGATAGTGGCAGTAAGGATAAGTACTTATTGGACGCCCTCGTACATAGACCTAATTTTCCTGACACTCTATATCTCTGTACCTTGTAGTTCTTTAGATACTTGATATCCCTAGACCGTGGAGTTTCCATGCATCTCTAAACCGTCTAGTTTTCCGGACACTCGATACCTATCAACCTTTTAGTGTTCTAGACACTTAATATTCCTAGACCTTCTAGTTTTCAAAATATATGATATTTATAGACCCCATACCTTCTAAATATCCCTGGACTTACTAGTTTTCCAGAAACCCCAAAACCCAGAAACTCTGGTTTTCTAGATACTCAATATCCTTGACGGTTTTCCAAGCATTTGATATCACTAACTCTTCTAGTTTTGCAGACACTGAATACCCTTGAATCTTCAGCCTTTCAAGACCCTCGTTATTTCTAGACTTTCCAGGTTTCTAGACACCTGATATCCCTAAACCTTTTAGGTTTCCAGGTACTACAACCTCTTGGACTTCTATTTATGCTAGAAATGCCTGAACGTTTTAGTTTTCCAGACACTCGATGTCCCTGAACTTTATCGTTTTCCAAACACTCGATATCCTTCGACTTCCTAGTTTTTAATATTTATGAACTCTCTAGGTTTCTAGATAGTCGATAACAATTAAAAGGTTGTATTGCTCCTTCTCAACTTCAATGACAAAATAAAATTTGGTCATAAATATCCATCACTACGAAGGCGTAGAAAGACCACAAAAAATCGCTTCTACTTATTTTTGTTAAATTTCGACTTCGATCTCGAAATTTAGTTAACTTTCGACCTTGATAACGAAATTTATTAAATTTCGACTTCGATGTCGAAATTTTGTTAAATTTCGAGTTCGATCTCGAAATTTAGTTAAATTTCGACTCTGACATTGAAGTCGAAATTGAACTAAATTTCGACATCGAATTCGAAATTTAACTAAATTTCGATATCGAAGCCGAAATTCAACTAAATTTCGAGATTGAAATCGAAATTTAACTAAAATAAATAGAGCGGTTTTTTGTTCCCTTTCTACGCCTTCGTATAAAAGGGCCACAAAAAAATCTCCCTACTTATTTTAGTTAAATTTCGACTTCGATCTCGAAATTTAATAAAATTTCAACAATGATATCGAAATTTAGTTAAATCTCGACGTCTCGAAATTCAGTTAAATTTCGAACTCGATCTCGAAACTTATTAAATTTCGACTTCGATGTTGAAATTCATTAAATTTCGATTTTGATGTCGAAATTTACTTAAATTTCGACTTTGATCTCGAAATTTAGTTCAATTTCAACTTCCATCTCGAAATTGATTAAATTTTGACTTCAGTGTTGAAATCTTGTTAAATTTCGACTTTGATCTCGAAATTGAACTAAATTTTGACATCTAAGTCGAAATTTAATAAATTTCGACATCGAAGTCAAAATTGAATAAAATTTCGTGATCGATGTCGAAATTTAACTAAAATAAGTAGAGCGATTTGTTTGTGGCCCTTCTAGACCTTTATATAAAAGGGCCACAAAAAAAGCGCTTTAGTTAGTTTAGTTTAATTTCGACTTTGATCTCGAAATTTAATTAAATTTCGATTTCAATGTCAAATTTTAGTTAAATCTCGACTTTTCGAAATTCAGTTAAATTTTGACTTCAATCTCGAAGTTTATTAAATTTCGACTTCGATGTCGAAATTCATTAAATTTCGATTTCGATGTTGAAATTTTGTTTTAAATTTCAACTTCGATCTCGAAATTGAACTAAATTTCGACATCTAAGTCGAAATTTAACAAAATTTCGAGATCGAAGTCGAAATTTAACTACAATAAGTAGAGCGATTTGTTTGTGGCCCTTCTACGCCTTCGTACGTAGAAGGGCTACAAAAAAAAGCTCTACTTATTTTACTTAAATTTCGACTTTGATCTCGAAATTTTGTTAAATTTCGACTTCGATGTCGAAATTTATTAATTTCCATTTCAATCTCGAAATTTAGTTAAATTTCGATTTTGATGTTGAAATTTAGTTCAATTTCAACTTCGAGATCGAAGTCGAAATTTAACTGAATTTCGAGAAATCGAGATTTAACTAAATTTCGACATCAAAATCGAAATTTAATAAATTTCTAGATCGAAGTCCAAATTTACTGAATTTCGACATCGAAGTCGAAGTTTAACTTAATTTTGACATTGAAGTCAAAATTTAACAAAATTTCTAGAATGAAGTCAAAATTTAACTAAATTTCGAGATCGAAGTGGAAATTTAACTATACTTCGACATCGAAATCGAAATTTAATAAATTTCGATATCGAAGTCGAAACTTAACTAAATTTCGAGATTGAAGTTGAAATTTAACTAAAATAAATAGAGCGATTTTTTGTTCGCCTTCTACGCCTTCGTATAAAAGGGCCCCAAAAATTTCCGTACTTGTTTTAGTTAAATTTCGACTTCGATCTCGAAATTTAATAAAATTTCGACTATGATGTCGAAATTTAGTTAAATCTCGACGTCTCAAAATTCACTTAAATTTCAACTTCGATCTCGAAATTTAGTTAAATTTCCATTTCGATCTCGAAATTTAGTTCAATTTCGACATCCATTTTGAAATTTACTAAATTTCGACTTCGGTGTTGAAATTTTGTTAAATTTCGACTTCGATCTCGAAATTGAACTAAATTTCGACATCTAAGTCGAAATTTAATAAATTGCGACATCGAAGTCGAAATTGAATAAAATTTCGAGAACGAAGCCGAAATTTAACTAAAATAAGTAGAGCGATTTGTTTGTGGCCCTTCTACGCCTTTATATAAATGGGCCACAAAAACGCGCTCTAGTTAGTTTAGTTATTTCGACTTTGATCTCGAAATTTAATTAAATCTCGACATCGATGTCAAAATTTAGTTAAATCTCCCATCTCGAAATTCGGTTAAATTTTGACTTCAATCTCGAAGTTTATTAAATTTCGACTTCGATGTCGAAATTTAGGTAAATTTCCACTTCGATCTCGAAATTTAGTTAAATTTCGACTTCGATGTCGATGTTGAAATTTTGTTAAATTTCGACTTCGATCTCGAAATTGAACTAAATTTCGACATCTAAGTCAAAATTTAATAAATTTCGACATCGAAGTCGAAATTTGACAAAATTTCGAAATCGAAGTCGAAATCTAACTAAAATAAGTAGAGCGATTTGTTTGTGGCCCTTCTACGCTTTCGTACGTAGAAGGGCCACAAAAAATCGCTCTACTTATTTTAGTTAAATTTCGACTTCGATCTAGAAATTTTGTTAAATTTCGACTTGATGTCGAAATTTATTAATTTTTGACTTCGATCTCGAAATTTAGTTAAATTTCGACTTTGGTGTTGAAATTTAATTCAATTTCAACTTCGAGATCGAAGTCGAAATTTAACAAAATTTCGAGATCGAAGTCGAAATTTAACTGAATTTCGAGAAATCGAGATTTAACTAAATTTCGACATCAAAATCGAAATTTAATAAATTTCGAGGTCGAAGTCGTAATTTAACTAAAATAAGTAGACCGATCTTTTTGTGGCCCTTCTACGCGTTCGTAATCAGCGATACGTACAAAGCAGCGCCAATCCCTACTCCTGAAGGGTGTTAACCTAAAAATTTGTTTATACAAAAAGAGAAACTAACCTCCCTTTTCCAAAAGTAATCTACTTCTCCACAGCTTTTATTTTAAAAATAACAAAGCACAAAGGAATTTTACGCCGCTTCTAACGATATTTCAAACATGTAAAATTGTTAACTTTCGTATAAGAGCCATCCATCCTTTCTTATTAAGTTAAATTTCTTGTTCATATTTGCGGCACTCAAGGGTTGTAAGAGGTAACTAAGTTATTCATGTTTCTAAGTGGCCGATCTTGCCTTCTCACCCACCATCTTATGTCGTAATTTAGTTCATTAAGTTTGGAAGTTGCCTTAATTGATGTTTAAGAAGACGTACACTCACTTTCAGAAGTTGTGTTTCATCGAGTTGCGAAGTTAACTTGACTTTGTACAATCTTAGGGAAAATTTTGAAAATCTATCTAGTGAAAATAAACTGGCTTTTAGAAGTACGCTAGCTTTGTTATTTTACCTTCACACATTTTAGACCTGTATTGCTTGTAAACAAAATATGCGTACTTACGAGTATGAAAAAGCTTTCAATTCTCTTTGTCTGAAGTTTAATGAGAATAAGATAACATTTTCTCAAAGAGTATCCTTAGTTTAGAGTTCCTGGATAACTCTAAATCCACGTCCACCTGCTGAGCTCTTTTCCAACGCTGGATTGGGTGGTAGATATTTCCAAAGCGTAATCGCCATTTCTTACCTCTAGGAACATTGGAATCATTGTTTTAAATGTTACTTCATTCTACGAGATCAAAAGAACCCATCCAAAACCCTCTGAGAACTTGACGCATTATTAATATAAGTACACGTACATTGACCTTTAATAAACCTATTATAACATGCAACTCGCCGGCTATTATTAACAGAAATCCTTAAAAAAGCATTAATTCAGAAATAATACTACACATTATTGTTCTAGTTTCCAAGATTGATCTATATGGCATTTTAGATCCCATTTCTATAGATTCCCTTTACATAGAAAACAGAGCAATCCAACTTTTTTTTAACCATTCCAATTTCAATAAAAAATACATACCCATAGATCTTTTGGTTTTCCAGACAACCGATACCTAATAAACCTTTTAGGGTTCCGGGCACTTGATATCTCTGTACTTTCTGATTTTCCATACACCTGATATTCCTAAACCTTCTAGGCTTTCAGATATTAGACGTCCCTGGTCCTTCTAGTTTTACAGACTTCATATGTTTCTCGATATTTTGGTTTTCTAGACAAACAAAAACCTTTCTAATTTTTCAGATGCTCAATACCACTGGAGCTTTTAGTTTTCCAGACACCTGATATACCCGATTCTTTTACTTTTCTAGACACCCGAAATTCTTGGACCCTGTGGCTTTCGAAACAATTGAAATACCGAATCCTTCAAAGCTTTTCGGACACCCTATACTATTTGTACTTTCTAGGTTTGTTAATATTTGAAATCACTGGACCTTGTACTTTTACAGACACTCGAAGCATCTAAACATTTTAGTTCTTAAAAAACGCATCGACTATTTCTAACATCTCTAATTTTTCAGACACTTACACTCCTAGATTTTCAACTTTCCAGACACTCGATGTCCTTATAACCTTCTAACTTCCAGACACTCGATATCCATATTGAACTTCCAGTCTTCTTGAACCTTCTAGGTGTCCAAGCACTAGATATTTTGGACCTTCTAGTTTCCCAGACTACTTGATATCCATGGGTTCTCTGGTTTTCAGACAAAACTTCGATTTTATCCATCTGGACCTTCTGACTTTCCAGACAATTGCAATACCTAGATCATTCCAGTTTTCCAGACACCAAATGCCCATGGACTCTGGTTTTCAGACATTAGACATTCTCGGACCTTTAGGCTTTGCAAGCAATCGCAATACCTAGACCTACTAGTTTTCTAGCCACCCAATATCCCTAAACCTTCTACTTTTCCTGACACTCATTACCGCTGGACGTTTTAGTTTTCAAGAAATTGGTTAATTGTAAACTCTAATTCCTAGACACTTCAGACTCTAGATTACAACTTTCCAGACACTCTTCTAACTTTACTCAGATGCTCGATATCCATAGACCTACTAGTTTTCCTGACACTCATAATTCCACTAAATTTTGCCTTCTAGGTTTCCCAGGTATTAGTTATCCCTGGACATTTTAGTTTTGCAAACACTAAATATTTATGGAAGTTTTGGTTTTTCAGACATCGAAAGACCTACACATAGTAGTTTTCCAGACACTTCATATCTATGAACTTTCTGGTTTTGCAGACACCCGTTATCCCTGAAGCTTCTGGTTTCCTAGCCTCACACCCCTATACCATTTGGCTTTCCAGTCAATCGCAAAACCTACAATTGCAATACCTAGACCTTCTAGCTTGCCAGATACGCTATAGTCCTGGACCTTCTAATTCTCCTGGTACTCGATATCCCCGGACCTTCTAGTTTTACAGACACTCGATATCTCTGGACGTTTTTGTTTTCAAGACACTCGCTATTTCCATACCTCTAGTTTTATAGTCACTTAGACTCTCTAAACCTTACACTTTTTCAGACACTCGATATCTTTGGAACTTCTAGTTTCAAGAAACCCCATATCCAAACAACTTCAAGTTTCAAGAAATCCGATATGCAAATACTTTCTAGTTTTCCTGACACTTGTTATCCCTAAACGTTCTAGGTTACCAGATATTCCTGGACCTTCTAGTTTTGCATACTCCATATATCTTTAAGCACTCTGGTATTCCAGACCAAAATACCTAGACCTTCATACGCTCAATATCCCTAAAATTTCTAGTTTTCCAGACGCTCGATATCCCTGGGTCTTTAGCTTTCTCAGACATTCGATATCCTTGAACCTTCTGACTTTGCAGGCAATTCAAATCAGTTCCTAGCATATTCTACTTTTAGTTTTCAGATCCTGAATACTTTTGAGTTTTCGTGTATACTCGATATCCCTAGACACTTCTAGTTCTACAGTCACTTGATATCTCTGGGCATTCTATTTAACATCTAGTTATTTCAGTTTCAGCTATCCCTTCACACACTCATTTCCTTAAAGATGCCCGATAGCCATAGACTTTTTAGCTCTTCTGACCTTTGATATTTCCAAACCTTTTAGGTTTCAAGGCACTAGACGTCATGGACCTTCAGGTTTTTCACACACTCAATATTCCTGGGTTTTCTGATTTCCAGACACTCATTATCCTTGAACCTTCTAGCTTACCAGAAAATCGCACTACCTACATCTTGTAGTTTCCAGACTCGAATGTTCCTGCATTCTTCTAGTTTTCTGACACTTTTCCTAAACTCTTTGTCGATCCACTTCTAGTTTTCAAGCACAATACTCGCTATTTCTAAACATCTAGTTTTCAGACACTTTTCACACACTCGATTTCCTTAAACCTTCTAGTTTCCAGGTGCCCGATAGCCATAGATCTTTTAGCTCTTCTGAACTTTGATATTTTTAAAACTTTTAGGTTTCTAGGCACTAGACATCATGGACCTTCAGGTTTTTCTGTCACTCAACATCCCTAAGTTTTCTGGTTTTTAGACACTCATTATCCTGGACCCTTTTAGCTTACCAGAAAATCGCACTACGTACATCTTGTAGTATCCAGACTCCGAATGTCCCTGGACTTTCTAGTTTTTCTGACTCTCCATATCGTTGGGCATTCTAGTTTTTAAGACACTCGCTATTTCTAAATATCTAGGTTTTCAGAACCTGTTCACATATTTGATTTCCTTAAACCTTCTAGTTTCCAGATGCTCGATAGCCGTAGTCCTTTTAGCTTTTCTGACCATTGATATCTCTAAACCTTTTAGGTTTTTATGCATAGACATCACTGGACCTTCTAGTTTTCCAGACACTCAATATTCTTGGGTTTTCTGATCTTCAGACACTCATTATCCTTGGACCTTCTGGCTTTCCAAAAAATCGCACTACCTACATCTTGTAGTATCCAGACTCCCAATGTCTCTGGACTTTCTAGTTTTTTTGACACTGTATATCTTTGGGCATTCTAGTTTTCAAGACACTCGCTATTTCTAAACATCTAGTTTTCAGACAATTTTTACACACTCTATTTCCTTAAACCTTCTAGTTTCCAGATGCCCGATAGCCATAGATCTTTTAGCTCTTCTGAACTTTGATATTTTTAAACCTTCTAGGTTTCTAGGCACTAGACATCATGGCCCTTCAGTTTTTTCAGTCACTCAATATCCCTAAGTTTTCTGGTTTTTAGACACTTATTATCCTGGGACCTTCTAGCTTACCAGAAAATCGCACTACGTACATCTTGTAGTATCCACACTCTCAATGTCCCTGGACTTACTAATTTTTCTGACTCTACCCATCTTTGGGCATTCTAGTTTTTAAGACACTCGCTATTTCTAAACATCTAGTTTTCATACACTCGATTTCCTCAAACCTTCTAGTTTCCAGATGCCCGATAGCCATAGACCTTTTAGCTTTTCTGACTTTTGATATCTCTAAACCTTCTAGGTTTCTAAGCACTAGACATCACTGGACCTTCTAGTTCTCCAGACACTCAATATCTCTGGATTTTCTGATTTTCAGACACTTACTATCCTTGGACCTTTTGGCTAACCAGAAAATTGCACTACCTACATCTTGAGGTTCCAGAATCCTCATGTCCTTGGACTTCCTAGTTTTTCTGACACTCCATATCTTTGGGCATTCTAGTTTTCAAGACACTCGCTATTTCTAAACATCTAGTTTTCATACACTCGATTTCCTCAAACCTTCTAGTTTCCAGATGCCCGATAGCCATAGACCTTTTAGCTTTTCTGACTTTTGATATCTCTAAACCTTCTAGGTTTCTAAGCACTAGACATCACTGGACCTTCTAGTTCTCCAGACACTCAATATCTCTGGATTTTCTGATTTTCAGACACTTACTATCCTTGGACCTTTTGGCTAACCAGAAAATTGCACTACCTACATCTTGAGGTTCCAGAATCCTCAATGTCCTTGGACTTACTAGTTTTCTGACACTCCATATCTTTGGGCATTCTAGTTTTCAAGACACTCGCTATTTCTAAACATCTAGGTCTTCAGACACTCTTCACATACTCGATTTCCTTAAACCTTCTAATTTCCAAATGCCCGATAGCCATAGACCTTTTAGTTTTTCTGACCTTTGATATCTCTAAACCTTCTAGGTTGCTAAGCACTAGACATCACTGGACCTTCTAGTTTTTCAGACACTGAATATCCCTGGATTTTCTGATTTTCAGACACTCATTATCTTTGGACCTTCTGGCTTTCTAGAAAATCGCACTACCTACATCTTGAGGTTCCAGACTCCCAATGTGCTTGGACTTTCTAGTTCTGACACTCCATATCTTTGGACGTTTTAGTTTTCAAGACACTGGCTAATTTTAAACCTTCTAACTTTCCAGACAGTCTATAGCCCTGGAGCTTCTAAATCTCCTGGCACCTGATATCCCTGTACCACGCATTATTTGTCAAAAACTGAAGGCTTAAATTATACGTCTCCAAAAATTTTGAAAATTTATCTAGTGAAAATAAACTGACTTTTAGAAGTACGCTGATTGTGTTATTTTACCTTCACACGTTTTAGGCCTGTATTGCTTGTAAACAAAATATGCGTACTCACGAGTATGAAAAAGCTTTCAATTCTCTTTGTCTGAAGTTTAATGAGAATAAGATAACATTTTCTTAAAGAGTATCCTTAGTTTAGAGTTCCTGGATAACTCTAAATCCACGTACACCTGCTGAGCTTTTTCCAAGGCTGGTTTGGGTGGTTCTAGATATTTCCAAAGCTTACGCGCCATTTCTTACTTCTAGAAACATTGGAATCATCTTTTTAAATGTTACTTTATTCTACGAGATCAAAAGAACCCATCCAAAACCCTCTGAGAACTTGACGCATTATTAGTATAAGTACACGTACATTGACCTTTAATAAACCTATTATAACATGCAACTCGCCGGCTATTATTAACAGAAATCTTTAAAAAAGCATTAATCTAATAATAATACTACCACATTGTTGTTCTAGTTTCCAAGATTGATCTATATGGCATTTTAGATCCCATTTCTATAGATTCTCTTTACATAGAAAACAGAGCAATCCAACTTTTTTTTAACCATTCCAATTTCCATTAAAAATACATACCCATTGATCTTCTGGTTTTCCAGACAACCGATACCTAATAAACCTTATTAGATTTCGGACACTTAGTATCTCTGTACTTTCGCATTTTCCATACACCTGATATTCCTAAACCTTCTAGGCTTTCAGATATTAGACGTCCCTGGTCCTTCTAGTTTTGCAGACTTCATATGTTTCTCGATATTTTGGTTTTCTAGACAAACAAAAACCCTTCTAATTTTTCAGATGCTCAATACCACTGGAGCTTTTAGTTTTCCAGACACTTGATATCCCCGATTCTTATACTTTTCTAGACGCCCGATATTCTTGGACCCTGTGGCTTTCGAGACAATTGAAATACCGAATTCTTCAAGGCTTTTCGAACACCCTATACCATATGTACCTTTTAGTTTTGTTAATACTCGAAATCCCTGGACCTTGTACTTTTACGGACACTCGAAGCATCTAAACATTTTAGTTTTAAACGCTCGCTATTTCTAAATCTCTAATTTTTCAGACACTTACACTTCCTAGATTTTCAACTTTCCAGACACTCGATGTCCTTATACCTTCTAACTTCCAGACACTCGATATCCATAGAACTTCCAGTCTTCTTGAACCTTCTAGGTGTCCAAGCACTAGATATTTTTGGACCTTCTAGTTTCCCAGACACTTGATATCCATGGGTTCTCTGATTTTCAGACACTCGATATCCTTGGACCTTCTGACTTTCCAGACAATTGCAATACCTAGACATTCCAGTTTTCCAGACACCAAATGCCCATGGACTCTGGTTTTCAGACATTAGACATTCTCGGACCTTTAGGCTTTGCAAGCAATCGCAATACCTAGACCTACTAGTTTTCTAGCCACCCAATATCCCTGAACCTTCTACTTCTCCTGACACTCGATACCTCTGGACGTTTTAGTTTTCAAGATACTGGTTAATTGTAAACCTCCAAACTTCCTAGATCACTTTTCCAGACTCTAGATACCTTTAGACCTCCTAGATTTTAAATGCTCGATATCCATAGACCTACTAGTTTTCCGACACTCGTTATCCCTAAACCTTCTAGGCTTCCGGGCATTAGATAGCCATGAAACTTCTAGTTTTACAAACGCTTTATATCTCTGGATGTTTTGGTTTTCCAGACATCGAAATACCTAGACCAGCCAGTTTTCTGAAAACTCGACATCCGTGAACCTTCTGGTTTTGCAGACACTCGATATTCTTGGATCTTCTAATTTTCTGGATTCTCGATATCCCTGTACCTTCTGACTTTCCAAATAGTTGTAGTACCTAGAAATTCTAATTTTTCAGACACCCAATGACTCGACACTCCATATCTCTGGACGTTTTAGTTTTCAAGACACTCGCTATTTCTGCACTTTTGTTCTTCAGACGCTTAGACTCCCTAGACCTTACACTTTGCCAGGCACTCAACGTCCTTAGGTTTTCTAATTTCTAGATGTTCGATATATAAAAAACTTTTAGTTTCCTGACACTCATAATTCCTAAACGTTCCAGGTTTCCAGGCATTAGTTATTCCTGAACATTTTAGTTTTGCAAACTCTAAATATTTCGGGAAGTTCTGGTTTTTCATACGTCGAAAAACCTACACATGGTAGTTTTCCAGGCACTCCATATCCCTGGACTTTCTGGTTTTGCAGACACTCTCTTGAATCTTCCAGTTTCCTAGCCTCACTACCCTGTACCATCTGGCTTTCCTGTCAATTGCAATACCTACAATCGCAAAACCTAGACCTTCTATCTTGCCGGATACTCTATAACCATGGACCTTCTAGTTGTCCTAGCACTCAATATCTCTAAATCTTTTAGTTTTACAGACACTGGATATCTCTGGATGGTTTTGTTTTCAAGACACTCGCTATTTCCGTATCTCTAGTTTTATAGACATTTAAACTCCATAGTCCTTACACTTTTTCAGACAATCGATATCTTTAAAACTTCTAGTTTCAAGAAACCCGATATCCAAATACCTTCTAGTTTTCCTGACACTTGTTATCCTTAAACGTTCTTGGTTACCAGATATCCCTGGACCTTCTAGTTTTGCATACTCCATATATCTTTAAATACTCTGGTTTTCCAGACCAAAATATTTAGATCTTCATACGCTCAATATCCCTGAAACTTCTAGTTTTCCAGACACTCGATATTCTTGAACCTTCTGGTTTTGCAGACAATCGAAATATCTACACCTTCTAGTTTTCAGATCCTGAAGCTTTTAGTTTTCGTGATACTCGATATCCCTAGACCTTCTAGTTCTACAGTCATTCTAAACATCTAGTTTTCAGACAGTTTTCACACACTCGATTTTCTTAAACCGTCTAGTTTCCAGATGCCCGATAGCCGTAGTCCTTTTAGCTCTTCTGACCTTTGATATCTCTAAACCTTCTAGGTTTCTAGGCATTAGACATCATGGACCTTCTAGTTTTCCAGACATTAAATATCCCTGGGTTTTCTGGTTTTCAGACACTTATTATCCTTGGACCTTCTGGCTTACCAGAAAATCGTACTACCTACATCTTGTAGTATCCAGACTTCCAATGCCCTTGGACTTTCTAGTTTTTGTGACACTCCATATCTTTGCGCATTCTAGTTTTCAAGACACTCGCTATATCTAAACATCTAGTTTTTCAGACACTTTTCACACACTCGATTTCCTTAAACCTTCTACTTTCCAGATGCCCGATAGCCATAGACCTTTTAGCTCTTCTGACTTTTGATATTTCTAAACTTTCTAAGTTTCTAAGCACTACACATCACTGGACCTTCAGGTTTTTCAGACACTCAATATCTTTGGGTTTTCTGGTTTTCAGACACTCATTATCCTTGGACCTTCTGGCTTTCCAGAAAATCGCACTACCTACATCTTGTAGTATCCACACTCTCAATGTCCCTGGACTTACTAATTTTTCTGACACTACATATCTTTGGGCATTCTAGTTTACACTCGCTATTTCTAAACATCTAGATCTTCAGACACTCTTCACATACTTGATTTCCTTAAACCTTCTAATTTCCAAATGCCCGATAGCCATAGACCTTTTAGTTTTTCTGACCTTTGATATCTCTAAACCTTCTAGGTTGCTAAGCACTAGACATCACTGGACCTTCTAGTTTTTCAGACACTGAATATCCCTGGATTTTCTGATTTTCAGACACTCATTATCCTTGGACCTTCTGGCTTTCCAGAAAATCGCACTACCTACATCTTGAGATTCCAGACTCCCAATGTGCTTAGACTTTCTAGTTCTGACACTCCATATCTTTGGACGTTTTAGTTTTCAAGACACTGGCTAATTTTAAACCTTCTAACTTTCCAGACACTCTATAGCCCTGGAGCTTCTAAATCTCCTGGCACCTGATATCCCTGTACCACGCATTATTTGTCAAAAACTGAAGGCTTAGATTTCACGTCTGCAAAAAATTTTAACTTCAAAGCAGACATCCCCATAATTTCCTTTAAAAGTGTATCTGCTCTGGAAACCTCCATAAATTTCTTTTGGACTGCAGCGATGTACCTGCTTGCGTACGTTAGCATCAAGCTACAGAATGTCTTCAAATTCGATAAACAAGTATTGTTCATGGCGTGTGTCCTTTCCTATTAATTACACGACACAATATTTGATGTTAAATCAAATTTTTTTATTAATGGTATTACAGGTAGAAATGTTATAATACAAATTTTGATTTGTCCTGAAGGGACGGAAGTTCCGTAACAATCTTAAGGGTGTAACAGCTAACTATAGTGGTGCAGAAGTGGGTTCCTATGGAAGAGTGATTGTGAAATGGCCGAAATACAAAACTACTTAGCAAGTACCACTTACCTTGAAAGGTTTTACTAGCGCCAAACCATCTAGTTCCAGTTATTCCTAAGATATTTTCGTTACCTGGGAGATGGTAATTCCAGATAGGTCTCCCTGCTTCCAGTGTTTTAATATCTCGTCACCTCATTCTTTAACTCTCTCTACCATACCTTAAAAACACTCATTAACTTTTTTTCTAATTAAAGCAGTTTTTACAGTAAAGGATCTCTTCCAAATACAACTTCATCACTGGGGTAGCTGGATATCCTTTCACAATTATCATCTTTATCTATATTATAAATATCTCCAAATAAAATTCGAGCAAAGCTTGAACTCTATTAACAGAAAATTCTGGAGGTATAAAGACACGTACATTGGCTTTTAATAAACCTATTATAACATGCAACTCGCCGGATATTATTAACAGAAATCCTTAAAAGAACATTAATTAAAAATAATACTATCATATTATTATTCTAGTTTACGAGATTGATTTATATGGCATTTTAGACCCTATTTCTAAAAATTCCCTTTACATAGAAAACAGAGCAATCCAACTTTTTTTAACCATTTTAATTTCTATTTGAAATGACTGTGCTCATAAAATAAAAGTTCAAATTTTATTTCTGCTAGAATTTTTAACCTTAAAACAATCGTCTACCTGTAATATTCTCAATGAGTCAAACTTTTAAATTTTATTTCTCGGAAACCATCGTTTTGAAAGGTTACACCGTTCTAGAGGTCTATAAACCCCACCCAAAATTTTTTGAACACTTAACGCAATATTTCACAATAGACGAAGATCTAAATTTAATTTTTTTAGTAGAATCCTTAACTTAAAGCAAGCTATGTGCGTATAATATCATCTACTAACTTTCTCAACGAACCGATCTTTTAGATTTTGTT
The DNA here is from genome assembly GCA_036346225.1 of Platerodrilus igneus. Classification (NCBI taxonomy): domain Eukaryota; kingdom Metazoa; phylum Arthropoda; class Insecta; order Coleoptera; family Lycidae; genus Platerodrilus; species Platerodrilus igneus. Next base: position 4,861,626 of record JARFIW010000053.1, on the reverse strand, counting down.
TCTGAAAAATCGTTTGAAGGTTACTTCGTTCTAAAGATCAAGAAATTTTTGGAAAATTTTTCTGAGCACGACGTGACCGTTCGCATAAAATAAAAAACTAGATTTTATATCTGCTAGAGTTTTTTAACCTTAAAGCAAACTGTGTATCTATAATATTCCTCAGGAGCTGAACTTTTAAATTTTATTTCTAGAAAATCGTCGTTTTGAAGGTTACTCCATTCTAGTACTCAAGCATCTACACCCAAAAAGTTAATGAGCTATTGACGCAGCATTTCTGAACATATGAAGGCCTGATTTCATTTCTGCTAGAGTTTTTAACCTTAAAGCAAGCTATGTGCCTTTAATATCTTCTGAAACCTTTCTCCACGAGCCACACTTTTAGATTTTATTTCTGAGAAATTGTGCTTTTGAAGGTTGTTACCTCATTCTAGACATCAAGAAACATTTTCTAAAAATTTTTGAGCCCTTGGCGCATTACTTTTCAAAACGTAAAGGCATAGATTTCATTTCTCCTAGAATTTTAGCCTTAATAAAGCAAACTGTGTGTTTATAATGTCCTCTAATAACTTTCTCAACGAGCCGAATTTCTTGAAGATTACTTCGTTCTAGAGGTCAAGAAACCCTAACCAAAATATTTTGAACACTGGAAGTGAATTTTCCCATAAAATATAGGCATAGATTTTATTTCTGCTAAAATTTTTGACCTTAAAGCAATCTGTGTCTCTAATATTCACAATGAGCCAAATTTTTATGTTTTATATCTCAAAATTTGTCCTCTGAAAGGTTACTTTATTCTAGTGCTGAAGAAACCCCCATCGAAAATTTTTTGAGCACTTGGCACAATATTTCTCAATAATTGAAAGCCTAATCTTCATTTCCTCTATATTATTTACCCTTAAAGCAAGTTGCATGCCTATAATCTCCTATACTACTTTTAGATTTTATTTCTGAGAAATCATCGTTTTCAAGATTACTTCGTTCTAAAAATCATCTTACAGTTTTAAAGTTCAAATTCTTACGGATTAAAACGCGAATTCTTACACTTAAAAGTTCATAAATACATTGCGCAAGCGCGGAATAAGCGACGCCACGGGCGGTTGGTAACGCTAATCTTTTTACAGATTTCGGCGCGCCCATCTGTCAATGACGTCACCAATGCACAAATTTAACGCAATTATCGGAAAAATATAAATTTAAGACAATAGGTTGTACCGCAAAATACTCACATGAATATGTCCCTGGGTTAAAGTTGGCTTCTGTTGAAGTCCATCAGGGCTACTGAGGGCCCTTTTAAGGCAATTAACGGAAGGTACGCATAACGTACATCCAAATCGCTCGGACGGGATCTCAGGACTCCACTCCGAAGTGATTAAAGATGGTGCTCTGGCGTGGAATGCGGTTCAGCCACGGCTGCAAATTACCTCTACCTATGTAGGGAAAGACAGGAATGGGTAGAAAGGCGACAAACAAAGATAATCAGACAAGGATATCTACATAAATAAACATAAGGCACGATACGATACCTGACCCAACCGCTCTTCACCAAGGTCCCAGGAAAAAGGCCACGTTACCGAGTCTCCTGGAAACACTTCTCCCACCTTTGTTTTTTCACGCGTCGGCGCGAAGTTCCCGAGCGATCTCGCGCAAACGCACTCTGACGTGACGGAAATACGCGCACCGAGTCTTTTGAATTTATGGCGCGAAACTTCCGCACATCAAAATTAACCTAAAAAATGTTTAAGTGCCAATTTATTGGCACGTAACAATCAGGAAACCCTAACCAAAATATTCTGAGCACTTGACGTGAATTTTCTCATAAAATAAAGGCCTAGATTTCATTTCCGCTAGATTTTTTAACCTTAAAGCAATCAGTGTATCTGTAATATTCTCAATGAGTCAAACTTTTAAATTTTATTTCGGGAAAATTGTCATTTTGAAGATTAGTTTATTCTAGAGGTTAAGAAACCCTTTCCAAAATTTTCTGAACACTTGACGCAATATTTTCCAAAAATAATAGTCTAGATTTCATTTCTGCTAGATTTTTAAGGTTAAAGCAAGCTGTGTGCCTATAATGTTCTCTAATAACTTTCTCAACGAGCCGAACTTTTAGACCTAAGTACTGAAAAATCGTCGCTTTGAAGGTTACTTCGTTCTAAAGATCAAGAAACCATATCCCAAATTTTCTGAGCACTTGACGTGACTTTTCTTGTAAAAAAAAGCATAGATCCCATTTCTGCTAGATTTTGTAACCTTAAAGCAATCAGTGTATCTAATATTCTTAATGAGCCGAAATTTTAAATTTTATTTCTGGGAAATCCTTTGCAGGTTACTTTATTCTAGAGTCCAAGAAACCCCACCCAAAACTTTCTGAGCATCTGACGCAATGCTTCTCAAAGGCCTAGATTTCTTTTCCACTAGAATTTATAAGCTTAAAGTAAACTGTGTGTCAATAATGTTTTCTAATAACTTTCTTAACGAGCAAAGTTTTAAACCTAATTTCTGAGAAATCCTTTTTTTGAAGATTACTTCGTCCTAAAAATCAGAAAACCCCATCCAAAATTTTCAGAGCATTTGACGTGACTTTTCTCATCAAAAAAGCATAGATTGCACTTCTGCTAGAATTTTTAACCTTAAAGCAATTTGTGTATCTGTAATATTCTTAACGAGCCGAACTTTTAAATTTTATTTCTGGGAAATCGTCTTTTTGAATGTTACTTCATTCTAGAGTCCAAGAAACCTCACCCAAAATTTTCTGAGCATTTGACGCAATGTTTCTCGAAGGCCTAGATTTTACTTTTGCTAGAATTTTTAACCTTAAAGCAATCTGTGTATCTGTAATATTCTCAAGGAGCTTAACTTTTAAATTTTATTTTTGGGAAATCATCTTTTTGAAGTTTTACTTCGTTCTAGAGTCCAAAAAACCCCATCCAAAATTCTCTAAGCCTTTGCGCAATATTTCTCGAAAGCTTAGATTTCATTTCTGCTAGAATTTTAAACCTTAAAGCGAGCTGTGTGCCTATAATGTTTTCAATGAGCGGAACTTTTATATTTACTTTCTAGGAAGTCGTCGCTTTAAGGATACCTCATTCTAGAGCTCAAAAACCCTATCCAAAATTTCTACTAGAAACTTTCACCTTAAAGCAAACGCTGTGCCTATAATGTTCTCCAAAAACCTTTTTGCTCTGGAACACACTGCAACGATACCATGAACTTACACGTATTATCGTAAAAATCTTTCGAGATTGACCTTCCCTCAACAACTAGAGCTTATTCTTTTTTACTAACGTTCTCAGCGAGTCGCTGTTTTCAAGTTTATTTCGTTCTATAGATCAAGAAGCCCAAAATTTTCGGAGCTCTTGGCGCATTATTTTTCAAAACATAAATGCCTAGGTTTCGTTTCTGCTAGAATTTTTAGCCTTAAAGCAGGCTCTGTGCCTATAACATCCTTTACTAGCGTTGTCAACGAGCCGAACTTTTAGATTTTATTTTTATACAATCCTCGTTTTGAGTATTACTTCATTCTAAGAGATCAAAGAACCCTGTCAAAATTTTCGGAGCACTTAACGTACTATTTATCAAAAGATGAAGGCATAGATTTCATTTCTGCTAAAAAATTTAACCTTAAAGCAATCTGTATGTAATATTCTCTATTAACTTTCTCCACGAGGCAAACTTTTAGATTTTACTTTTGAGAAATTTTGCTTTTAAGGTTGCTACTTCATTCTGGAGATCAAGAAACCCTTGACGAATTATTTCTCAAAATATAAAGAAGTTTCTTGCCTTTTTTGCCTTAAAGCAAGCTGTGTGCCTATAACGTCCTTTACTAGCGTTCTCAACGAGCCAAACTTTAAAATTTTATTTTAATGAAATCCTCGTTTTGAATGTTACTTCATTCTATCCAAAATTTCCTGAGCGGTTGACGTATTATTCATCAAAAAATGAAAGCCTAGATTTTATTTTTGCTAAAATTTTTAAGCAAGCTGTATGCCTATAAAGTTCTCATAACCGAATTTTAAATTTCTTAAAGTCGTTTTAAAGGAGATGCACTCTAGAGGTCAAAACCCTCTAAAATTTTTTTGGCAATTTCTAATAAGAATTTCAATTTTTAGAATTTTAACTTAAAAGCTTGAGCCTATAAATTTCAAAACCATTCTTAAAGTGTTCCTTAAAATTCTTTAAGAAACTTAGGAAAACCATCCAAAATTTTTTAAATTCAAAGTAAGCTAATTTGTAGCATTTAATTTTAAAAAGGATTTAATTAAAAATCTAATTTAATTTTAAACTGTTTTAAAGTTTTCTAAGTCTTTTAAAGTAATCATTTTTTGACCTTTAATAAACTTGAAATTTTTGAATTTTTTAGCAATTTTCAATTAGATATTCGATTTAATTTCTAAAGACTTTGAAGTGTTTCTCAAAACCAATTACATTTAAATTTTTTAAAGAAACCTTCTAAAGGTAATACCTACAAAATTTCTAAATTTTAAATTTCCTAAGTTTTTGTAAGAATTTATTTCTTAGAAGAGTTTTTAAAGTTTCACAAGTTCTTAAATTCCTTTCTAATTTCTTTAGAATCTCTTAAAGGGAAACCCTAAATTTTAACTTTAAATTTTAAGCATTACGATTTTATACCAGTTAATTTACTTAGAATGTCTTAAAGTACATTAATTAAAGTTTCTCAAGATTCTTATTTTAGAATCTCTAAAAAAACCCTTCTAGAATTTTTAACCTTAAACTGTTTTAAGAATCCTAATTCAATTTCAGAATTTTTCTTAAATTTAAAATTAAAAAGGCCAATTTCTTAAGTTATTATTAAATTTGGTGTCTAAGGAATCCTTAAAGGTAAGAAACCTCAAAAGTTTCTAACAATTTCTAATATCAAGTTTATAATTTAAATTTTTTAATAAAACATTTGTTAATTCAACTTCTAAAATTTTTATAAAGTGATTTTTAAAAGTGAATCAATTTGTTTAAGAACTCTTTAAGGTTAAGACGATTTCAAAATTTCAAATATTTAAGCTTAGATTTTTTCTTAGAATTTTAAGCTTAAAACCTGTAATTTTAAAGTTTTCAAAAAGCTTTTAAAGTTTCAGGAAGAACTTTTAAGAATTTTCTCTAAGGAAGTTCCTTAAAGTTTCAATATTAGAATTTCAAATTAAAGTTTTACTTTATTGTTAATAATTAACCTTAAAGTTTTTAGAATTTAAATTAAAACTTAGGTTATAAATTTTCAGAATCTATTAAGAATTTCATCTAAAATTTCTAAAACCAATTTTTAAGCATTTACAATTTTCTAAATTGAAGGTAAACTCAATTCTTAAATTTTAAAGTTTAAAGAGTTGCTTAGAATATCACAATTTAAAGAGCTTTGGAATACATTTTCAATAATGAATCTTAGTTTATTTCTCAGAATTTTTAATTAACAGTTTTGCTAAAAGCCTCAAAACTTTTCTTAGAATTTTACTAAAAGATCTTATAGTATAATTGTTAAATCAATTCCAAAATTTTAAGATTAAAATGTTCTAAAGTTGAAGTCTTCATTTAAGTTTTTAGCAATTTTAACTTAATCAGCTTTCAAATTTTTAAAATCTTAATATTAATTTTTATAAATTTTAACCTAAAATTTCTTAGTTAAAAGTTTCATAAAGAACATTTAAATTTTTCTAGAACCTTTTTAAAGTTAACACTTTGATTAAAGTACTACAATTTTAATATTTACCTGTTTTAAAGTTGTCCTAGATTTCATTTACGCAAAATTTTCTAAAATGAGATTTTTAATAATATCATTAAATTCTCTAAATTTTAACCTTAAAATGTCATTAAAGTTTAATAAACTTGATTAATTTTTAAAGCGTTTTAAAGTTATAAAGGTTCATAATAAAATTTTCTAGATTGAGCTTTCAATTATAAGGTCAGATTATTCTTAAATTTTAACCTTAAACATTTGTCAATATTTATAAAAGCCATTCTTAAAGTTTCTTTAGAATTCTTTAAAAGGTGATCTTGAAGCAATAACCAATATTTTCTAAGATTTAGAATCTTTCTCAATTGAAGATTTAATTTTTAGAATTTTAACCTTAAAACAGTTGAAAAGTTTCATAAAACCTTCTAAAATTTTCTAAAGATTGTGTTTTAAGTGAAGTCTAAGCAATCAATTCCAAAATTCAATTTTAATTTTAATAATACTAGATTCATTTCTCAATTTTACTTAAACAGTTTGCTATAAAAAATTTCTATAAATAGTTTCTAAATTTTTTCTAAATTCTTTTAACTAAAATCTAGATTAGAATCTCAAAGTAATTCTAGATTGTCTTTTAAAGGTAAATTTTTCTAGAGTCATAAACCATCCAAATTTTTCAGATTGAATTTTAATATTTTAAGTGATTTGTAAATTATTACTTAAAAATTTGTCAAGTTTTCAAAACGAGTTTTTTTTTCAGAATCTTTATAAGGTGTGCTTTAAGTTAAGACACATTTAAATGTTTAAACTTTTAAATTGATCAAGATCATCCAATATTTTTAATTTGACGAATTTTATCAATTTAAGTAAGCCTGTTCTTTGAAAATTTAATTTAAAATACTGTCAAATTTCAATAAACTATTCTTAAAGTCATTTTCTAAAGTCGTCGTTTTAAAGGTGAATGCAAGAGTCAAAATCCTCCAAAATTTTCAAATAAATTCTATTCTCATAATGAGGCTAATTCTCATTAATGGCTAATTAACTTAAAATTTTAAGCTTTAAATTATCTAAGGTTTACAGTAATCTAAATTTAATTTCGAATTTGAAGTTAGTACTTTTAGAAAGTTAGCTTAAAACGTTATATAAATTTCAAACATTCTTAAAGTTTTCGATCAGTTTCTCATTAAGGTAAGACCATCATTTCAGATAAATCTCAAAATTAATCTAGTCTTGATAATTTAAAGCTGTAAAGTTTTAATACGATTAGTTTCTATAAGTAATGTAATAAAACCAATTTAAGTTTCAAGTTTCTTTAAGAAGTTCATTCTAAGTTAACTATAAAATTTCTAAAGTTTTTTAACGTTTATCTAGAGTCTTAAGTCATCAGGTCAAACTACAATTTGCCAATTACATTTTCAATAGATTAAGTCTATTCTTAATAACTAAATTTTAAACTTTCAATATTTGTGTTTTAAAGTTTTACTGAGTCGAGAAACCCCTCCAAATTTTCTAAGCTTTACAATTTAATAATCTATTTCATGATAAGCTAAAGCTTTCTAAATTTTAGAAGCTTTCAAATTTTAAGAAATGAGACTTCCAAAATTTTCAGATTTGCAAGTTCTAAATGAGTCTAGATTTTTTCTTAGAAGTTTTAACTAAAGTTCTAAAGTTTAAACCCGTCTAAATTTTTAAAGCTTAGATCGTAAACACAAAATTTATTTAAAGTTGAAATATTAGATTTTTTCAGAATTTTAACTAAAATTTGTTAAAGTTTATAACCGAATTTTAAGTATAAGTCTCTAAATATTGCTCAAAACCTCAATTTTCTAACTTCATTTTCAATAATGAAGCTTCTTACGATTTTACTAAATTAACTTCAAACGATTCTAACTTTCAGTTTCGTTAAAGTAAGACCAGATCTAAAACTTCAAAATTTTAATCTGAGTTATAAAGGATTCATTTAGATAACTAAAACTTCCATACAAATTACGATTTCATTTAAGTTTAAGAGCCTTGAGTCAAACTTAAAATTTCAATTTCAATTTAAGTAAGTTTTTAAATTTTAAAATGACTTAAAGTTGTAAAATCTTAAAGTGTTAAACTTGAGATTTTAGTCTAGAAATCATTAGAATGTTCTAAAGTTCAACATTCAGAAATCATTTAAGTTTTCAACTTATAAACTGTTTCCTATAAATTTAAGTTCAATTCTTAATAGTATTTTAAAGTTTAAGTAGTGTTTAAGTAATGCATAATGCTAACAATTCTCGAATTTTCTAAAGTTTCGCAAGTTTCTAAGGTCTAGATCTTGCAGCTAAATATTAAAAGTTGAGCAAATTTTCAATAAGCAACTTGACATTTTTCTATGAATGTTATTAAAGTGTGCTTAAGTTTCAAGTAACCCACTAAAATTCTTTAAAGTTTGTCAGATCTCTAAGTAAGCAACTCAGATGTCTCTAAATTCACCAAATCTTTCTAATACCAAGTTTCTATTAAATGTTTCTAAATTTACGTTTTAAAGTATGTTCTAAAGTGTGTCTAAGTAAACATAAAAGTCATTAAACGCGTTCTCTAAATTTCTAAGTATTTAAAGTAATGCATTAGATCAACCTCAAAATTTCTAAGCATCAAGTAAGCTAATTTTCTATAAGCTCTTTAAATTTTTTAAAGCTACTTAAAACGTAATCATTAAAGTTTACTTGAAGTGTCTTAAAGGTAATGCTAGATTCTAAAAGAGCCTTCTAAGAATTTACAATTTTCAAGATTTAGCAAGTTTCAATTTAGATTTTTAACTTAGATTAACGTAAAACTTCTAAATTACTAATACGAATTGTTACAATGTTTTCAAAGTTTAAGTTTAGCTATTCTCAAGAGTAGAAACTCTAAATTCAAGATTAGTTCTAAATAAGCATAAGCAATCTAATTTTCATTTACGCTAAATGTTCTTAATAACAAAGTCGTGCTAATTAAATTCTAAGTTCTCTAAAAGAATCGCATTTGTAAGATCTACTCAAGTCAATTGACTAAGTTCATAAAGCTTTTCAAGCTAATTAATGTTCTATAGAATTAACTTAATCAATGTTGTAATTATAAAGAACTTATAATTTAGAATTTTACAAGTTATTAATAGCGAATCTGCATTTCTTAAAGTGATACTAGAATTGTCTAAAATCTAAGTTAACAAGCTGTTTTCTAAAATTACGTTCTAAGCATTTTAATTTCAGATCAGAATCGTTATTATAGTTGAGCTAGTTCAATAAAACTCATAAATTTCTAGAACGATTCATTTCTTATAAGAATGTCTAGATTAATCTGCAATTCTAATTTAAGACTTTCATAAGTTTCTAATATGAATTTAGTATTTTCTAATCGGTGTCTTTAAATCTCAGATGACTTTTAAATTAGATAACTGCAAATTGTCTAAATATGATTGACATAGTATTTCTAGAATTCTAACATTTACGCTAATACTTATCAATTAAATGAAGCTTAAATTGCTAAATTAGCTTAAAGTTCTTAAGTCTGTAAGAGTCATACACATTAAGATTCAAGCTAATTCAATTTCATAGTAATTAGATTTTATAGAATTTAACTTATACAGAGTGTTCCTAAATTTAAAGCATTCTTAAATTTTATAGAATCTTATTTTCTAGAATTTAATAAAAACTGATTGCTAAGAAGTTTCAATAACATTTTAAGCTGAATCTCTTTAAGATCATTCCTAATGCTAAACATTCAATTCTAGCTAATGTTACTTAAATAGTTAGCTAAACATAGTTTCATTTAGAATTGTTTTAAATGAATCTGCTATGTCTTATAAAGTGAACTAACTTAAGAGTGTCCAAAAGTTTAATAGCATTTGACGCAATGTTTCTATCAAGATAAGTGTTCCTAATTTTATACGCTATTAATATCTAGTAATACTAAAGTTTTAAGTTCTTAAATTTATTAAGAGCTGCTTTAACTCAGATTAAACTTCAATAAGATGTGCTAAGAATTTTCAATTTCGAATTTCTTAAGTCTAGATTTCTAGATATTTACTTAAGCAACTTAAATAAGAATTTAGTACAATTCTTCAAAGATTTTAAGATCGTCTAAGTTTCTAAATATCTGACTTCTAAAATCCGTAAATTTCTCATAGCAATTTCTAAAAGTTTCTAGATTTTAATTGATAAACGTTGCATAAGTTTGTAATTCGTTAGAAGTCGTTTTAATAATCGATTTCAAGGTAAGACCAGCCAAAATCAAATTGACTTCTCAAATTTTAAGCTCTTACGCTGTTTACTCAAAATTTAGCAATTACAGTTTCTCTAAATTTAACTAATTAAGTTGCTAGTTTAATAAGTTTTAAAGTCTATTATAAGAAATTCAAATTATCACGAATGTCTAAGTCTAGTGATCTCTAAAATTTCTTAAGATATATTTCTCAAAGTTTTCTAAAGATTCTAGCCAATTCTTAAAAGTGTTCTTCTAGATTATTTTAACAAGACATCTAGAGTCAAACTCAAATTCTAGATATTTTCTCTAAATAAGTCTAGATTCTTTTGCGATATCTTAACATTAAAATGTTTTCAATTAAGATACCAATTTTAAGCTGATTTAAAGTCTGTCTTTAATGGTGATAAAGTCTAACTCAAGAAGTTCTAATAAATTCAAGATTCATGTTTCTAATAATATAAGAGCTCTATTGTAATCAACTTAAAGTCACTGTGCATTTAAAGTTTCAACCATTTCAGAATATCCTAAAATTCTTTAAGAATGCTTAAGGTTCAAAACTCGTTTTCCAAATATTTCTAAGCATTGAGCTGTTCTTATAAATAAGGCCATTATTTGCTAAATTCTTAAATTGAGACGTGTAATAAATGTCAATCAACAATCTTAAAGTTTCTTTAGAAGTCTCTAATTATGAATATAGAGGTCATACGTCTAAAATTTCTAAGCATTTAATGTTTCATTATAAGCAGTCTTTCTAAATTTTAATAAGAACTTGTCTATAAATTCTAAGCATTCTAAATGTTTTTCTTAGAAGCTCGTTAAGTTGCTAAATTTTAGAAGAACCGTCAAATGTTTCTAGCATTGAGCAATTCTTCTCATAAATTAAGCCTAATATGCTAATTTACTAAGAGAGTCTTAATAGATCTCGATTTTAATTTGTTTCTCTAAATAGTCTTTTTAGATTCACTAGAGTTAAACCCTTCAAAATTTCTAATTGACAATGTTTTAGAAATGCTCTTAATTCTAAAGTTAGAACTATCAAGCAGTTGCTAATTGCAAGTGTTTCTAAAGTTTCTAGAACTTTTTAAATGATTTACTAAGATATAAGTAGAATACGCAATTAAGAGTTTCTAAATTCTCATTAAGCCTAGACTCATTTCTGAGATTAAACCTAAATAATTTTAAATTTAAGCAATTCTTAAAGATTTTAAGTTAGAAGTCTGTTTTAAAGGTGAATTCTAAGTAAGAATCACCCCAGTCCAAATTTCCTAAGCATTTGACGCAATGATTTCTCATAAGCTGTTAAATGCTATGCTAGCAATTCTACAAGTTTCTAAAGCTTTAGCAATGCTTTAATACTTAGAATCGCATTTTAAAGTTTTAAAGCGTTAAGAAAGTTTCAATTAAAGCGCATTTTAAATTGTATCTCTTAAGAAGTCCTCGAATTTCAAGATTACCTAATCAATAGCTTGCAATTAATTTAATAATGCAGACTTAAAGTTTTCTTAAAATTCTTAAAGTTTACTTAAAGTACGTCAATAAACGATTACAATTTTCTAGAATGTTCTAAATGAAGCTGTTCTCTAAGATTTAACCTTCAAAAGTGCTAAATTTCAATAGGATTTTAAGCAATTTTCTTAGAAACTTTTAAATAGCTGATCTTAAGTTAAAAGCCATTCGTCAAATTTTTGAAGTCATTAGCAAGGTATTTCTCAAATGTAAATCTAAGTTTGCTCAATTAAATCAAACAGTAAGATTTTCTAAATTTCTAATGATTCTAAAGGTTCAAGATATTTTAAATTTAGAATGTCTTAAGAGCAAAACCGTCAATTAAATTTCAATTAATGACGAATTTTCTCATAATATAGGCTAGACTTAAATTTCTTAAGTCTAAATTCCTAAAAGGTTCTGCAATTTTAAGAATTTTTAAAGTTTTTTACTAGATGATGTTAAAGGTTCAAACTCAATGTCAAATGTCTAAAATGTTTATTAAGTTAGATTTTCAATAAACTAAGTTTTATATGCATTTTAATAATCAGTCTTAAACGTCTTCTAATGTTTTCTAATAATGTCTTAAATGTGTCAATAATCATTCTAAGTAATTTCTAAAGATTGTCTAATATTCAATTACTCTTAGAACTATTTAAATTGTTAGATTATTGCAATTAGATCTTAAAATTTCTTAAAGTTTTTCAATAAGCGTGTTCAAGTTGCTAAATCTCTAATTTAAATGCCTTTAGAAATTGCTAAATTTTCTACATAAGTCAACTCAATTTCTAATTAAATATCATTATTGCTAATTAAGATCTAAAACTTCTATAAAGTTTTATACAATTTTATATAAGAAGTCTAGTACTTTAAAAGTCGTAATTTAAATGACTCATCTAAGTTAATAAGCCACTTAAGCTTTTAGAATTTTAATAAATAGCTTCTAAATGTTAATACCGAATTTAAATTTCTTAGAATCTTAATATGTTCTAAAAGTAGTCTTAGAATGTCCTAATCTTAAAGATTCTCTAAAGTTCAAGAACATTCAATTTCTAGAATATTTTCAATAATGAGTATCTTAATTTCATAGAATTCTAAAAGTTTTAAGATGAGCATTTCAATAACATCTAAGTCTTAGAATCTCTTAAATTAAGCTTATCAATATCTATAAATGTCCTAACTTATTTCATTAAGATGTTTTTTAAAGATTGTCTAGATTAATGTTAATATAATTAAAACTGTGCATTTAGTCTAAATTTAAGTACAATTCGTCGTTTAAAGTTACGAACTGTATGCAAGTTCAAGCCAACTTATTTTCTAGAATTTGCTAAAGATTTGCAAATTAATAGAATTTCAAATTTTTAAATTAGTTTTAAGTAATCAGACTCTAAATTTTAAATTTTAAAGCTGCGTCTATAAAGTTTCAAGTAATCTCATTATTAAGTTTTTTAAAAGTGGTGTTAGAAATTAGTCAGAACCGTCATTTAAATTTTCTAAAGTCTTTAACAAGTTTCAATAAGTCAGCTAACTCTTCCAAGTTTCTCTAATAGTCAATTAACACTGTGCTATTAATTCAAAGCCTGAATTCATTTCTAAAGTTTTTAACTATTTTGCAATGATTAAGTTAATAACGTCCGAATTTAAATTTTACAAGTCTCTTAATTGAGTAAGGTCTAAGACCTCAAATTCTAGAATTTAGCTAAAGTTTTATAAGTTAGCTATTTCTTAAATTAGTTTAAACTTAAAGTGTCTATAAGTAATAAGCAATTCTTAAATTTATTTAGAAGCTGTTTTAAAGTTAATAGTCTAAGTCATCGTCAAATTTCTAAATTTAAGAACATGTTATCTAATAAGCATTTTAATTATTTCTGAGAATTTCTTATAAGCTTAAGCATGATACGCCTTAAATTATTCAAAAGCTCGAATATTTCAAGTTTGAATTGATTTTAATAATTGTCAGTAACTCAAGTTAGCTAATTTCTAATAAAGTTAGATCATTCTTAATTTTACAAATGTTTAATGCTTAAGTTAAAGTTACAATTTCAATCGAGTCTAGTTTTCAACAGTATTATTTCATATCAATATTAATCTACTTAAAGTCTAGAATATTCTAGTGTCTGGAAACAGCTAATTCACATCTAATGCTCTTGCTGAAATTATTCACAAATTACCATTTCAAGTACGTCTTCAAACAATTCTTACGCTCATATAAACTATTACATCTCTAAACTAACGTCACTAACAACTTGCTACATCAGACCTTCAAACGCTAATTAAAAGCTGAATCTATAGCGTCAACAGTTCATCTACGTATAACTAGCATCTTAAGCTTGCATGTAGATTGATCAAGATTATTCAATTGCATTGTTACTTACGAAATTTATAGTATGATTGATTAGTTTACAATGTGACGTAAACATAGATGGTGATTGTGTTGAAACGTACAAAGTGTTAAAGAAATTAGTGTTGATTATGTGTGGTTAGTGAATGTTTTAAGGTGGTTTGTTGTACTTAAGATGCTAATTAAGATGCTAATGTCACTTAGTTAGACTAGTAGTATTAGACCTAGGGTACTGTACAAGTTCTAAGAATGTGGTGCCAGGCATAGAGATAAACACCATTATCAGTTAATCATATAAGTAGTTTAAAGGTGAAGCACTCTAGAGGTCAAGAAACCCCATCCAAAATTTTCTAAGCATTTGACGCAATGTTTCTCAATAGATGAAGTCTAGATTTCATTTCTGCTAGAATATTTAACCTTAAAACGAGCTGTGTGCCTATAAAGTTCTCAATAACCGAAGTTCTTAAAGTTTCTTTCTAGAAAGTCGTCGTTTTAAAGGTGAATGCACTCTAGAGGTCAAGAAACCCCATCCAAAATTTTCTAAGCATTTGACGCAATGTTTCTCAATAGATGAAGGTCTAGATTTCATTTCTGCTAGAATTTTAACCTTAAAACGAGCTGTGTGCCTATAAAGTTCTCAATAAACCGAATTCTTAAAGTTTGTTTCTAGGAAGTCGTCGTTTTAAAGGTGAATGCACTCTAGAGGTCAAGAAACCCCATCCAAAATTTTCTAAGCATTTGACGCAATGTTTCTCAATAGATGAAGTTCTAGATTTCATTTCTGCTAGAATTTTAACCTTAAAACGAGCTGTGTGCCTATAAAGTTATCAATAACCGAATTCTTAAAGTTTGTTTCTAGGAAGTCGTCGTTTTAAATGTGAATGTACTCTAGAGGTCAAGAAACCTCATCCCAAAATTTTCTAAGCATTTGACGCAATGTTTCTCAATAGATGAAGGTCTAGATTTCATTTCTGCTAGAATTTTAACCTTAAAACGAGCTGTGTGCCTATAAAGTTATCAATAAACCGAATTCTTAAAGTTTGTTTCTAGAAGTCGTCGTTTTAAAGGTGAATGCACTCTAGAGGTCAAGAAACCCCATCCAAAATTTTCTAAGCATTTGACGCAATGGTTCTCAATAGATGAAGGCCTAGATTTCATTTCTGCTAGAATTTTTAACCTTAAAACGAGCTGTGTGCCTATAAAGTTATCAATAAGCCGAATTCTTAAAGTGTGTTTCTACGAAGTCGTCGTTTTAAAGGTGAATGCACTCTAGAGGTCAAGAAACCCCATCCAAAATTTTTTAAGCATTTGACGAAATGTTTCTCAATAGATAAAGGCCTAGATTTTATTTTTGCTAGAATATTTAACCTTAAAACGAGCTGTGTACCTATAAAGTTCTCAATAAGCCGAATTCCTAAAGTTTGTTTCTAGCAAGTCGTCGTTTTAAAGGTGAATGCACTCTAGAGATCAAGAAACCCCGTCCAAAATTTTCTAAGCATTTGACGCAATGCTTTCTCAATAGATGAAGGTTCTAGATTTCATTTCTGCTAGAATTTTAACCTTAAAACGAGCTGTGTGCCTATAAAGTTATCAATAAACCGAATTCTTAAAGTTTGTTTCTAGGAAGACGTCGTTTTAAAGGTGACTGCACTCTAGAGGTCATAAAACCCCACCCAAAATTTTCTAAGCATTTGACGCAATGTTTCTCAATAGATGAAGTTCTAGATTTTATTTGTGCTAGAATTTTAACCTTAAAACGAGCTGTGTGCCTATAAAGTTATCAATAACCGAATTCTTAAAGTTTCTTTCTAGAAGTCGTCGTTTTAAAGGTGAATGCACTCTAGAGGTCAAGAAACCCCATCCAAAATTTTCTAAGCATTTGACGCAATGTTTCTCAATAGATGAAGGCTAGATTTCATTTCTGCTAGAATTTTAACCTTATAACGAGCTGTGTGCCTATAAAGTTATCAATAAGCCGAATTCTTAAAGTTTGTTTCTAGGAAGTCGTCGTTTTAAAGGTGAACGCACTCTAGAAGTCAAGAAACCCCGTCCAAAATTTTCTAAGCATTTGACGCAATGTTTCTCAATAGATAAAGGCCTAGATTTCATTTCTGCTAGAATTTTAACCTTAAAACGAGCTGTGTGCCTATAAAGTTATCAATAAACCGAATTCTTAAGTTTGTTTCTAGGAAGTCATCGTTTTAAAGGTGAATGCACTCTAAAGGTCAAAAAACCTCATCCAAAATTTTCTAAGCATTTGACGCAATGTTTCTCAATAGATGAAGGCCTAGATTTCATTTCTGCTAGAATTTTTAACCTTAAAACGAGCTGTGTGCCTATAAAGTTATCAATAAGCCGAATTCTTAAAGTTTGTTTCTAGGAAGTCGTCGTTTTAAAGGTGAATGCACTCTAGAGGTCAAGAAACCCCATCCAAAATTTTCTAAGCATTTGACGCAATGTTTCTCAATAGATGAAGGCCTAGATTTCATTTCTGCTAGAATTTTAACCTTAAAACGAGCTGTGTGCTTATAAAGTTATCAATAAACCGAATTCTTAAAGTTTGTTTCTAGGAAGTCGTCGTTTTAAAGGTGAATGCACTCTAGAGGTCAAGAAACCCCGTCCAAAATTTTCTAAGCATATGACGCAATATTTCTCAATAGATGAAGTTCTAGATTTCATTTCTGCTAGAATTTTAACCTTAAAACGAGCTGTGTGCCTATAAAGTTCTCAAGTAACCGAATTCTTAAAGTTTGTTTCCAGGAAGTCGTCGTTTTAAAGGTGACTGCACTCCAGAGGTCAGGAAACCCCATTCAAAATTTTCTAAGCATTTGACGCAATGTTTCTCAATAGATGAAGTTCTAGATTTTATTTGTGCTAAAATTTTAACCTTAAAACGAGCTGTATGCCTATAAAGTTCTCAATAAGCCGAATTCCTAGAGTTTCATTCTGGGAAGCCGTCGTTTTAAAGGTGACTGCACTCTAGAGGTCAAGAAACCCCACCCAAAATTTTCTAAGCATTTGACGCAATGTTTCTCAATAGATGAAGTTCTAGATTTCATTTGTGCTAGAATTTTTAACCTTAAAACGAGCTGTGTGCCTATAAAGTTATCAATAAGCCGAATTCTTAAAGTTTGTTTCTAGGAAGTCGTCGTTTTAAAGGTGAATGCACTCCAGAGGTCAGGAAACCCCATTCAAAATTTTCTAAGCATTTGACGCAATGTTTCTCAATAGATGAAGTTCTAGATTTTATTTGTGCTAGAATTTTTAACCTTAAAACGAGCTGTGTGCCTATAAAGTTCTCAGTAACCCGAATTCTTAAAGTTTGTTTCTAGGAAGTCGTCGTTTTAAAGGTGAATGCACTCTAGAGGTCAAGAAACCTCGTCCAAAATTTTCTAAGCATTTGACGCAATGTTTCTCAATAGATAAAGGCATAGATTTCATTTCTGCTAGAATTTTTAACCTTAAAACAAGCTTTGTGCCTATAAAGTTATTAATAAGCCGAATTCTTAAGGTTTCTTTCTAGGAAGTCATCGTTTTCAAGGTGAATGCACTCTAGAGGTCAAGAAACCCCGTCCAAAATTTTCTAAGCATATGACGCAATCTTTCTCAATAGATGAAAGTTCTAGATTTCATTTCTGCTAGAATTTTAACCTTAAAACGAGCTGTGTGCCTATAAAGTTCTCAGTAACCCGAATTCTTAAAGTTTCTTTCTAGGAAGTCGTCGTTTTAAAGGTGACTGCACTCTAGAGGTCAAGAAACCCCACCCAAAATTTTCTAAGCATTTGATGCAATGTTTCTCAATAGATGAAGTTCTAGATTTCATTTGTGCTAGAATTTTTAACCTTAAAACGAGCTGTGTGCCTATAAAGTTCTCAGTAACCCGAATTCTTAAAGTTTCTTTCTAGGAAGTCGTCGTTTTAAAGGTGACTGCACTCTAGAGGTCAAGAAACCCCGCCCAAAATAAGCATTTGACGCAATCTTTCTCAATAGATGAAGTTCTAGATTTCATTTGTGCTAGAATTTTTAACCTTAAAACGAGCTGTGTGCCTATAAAGTTCTCAGTAACCCGAATTCTTAAAGTTTCTTTCTAGGAAGTCGTCGTTTTAAAGGTGAATGCACTCTAGAGGTCAAGAAACCCCACCCAAAATTTTCTAAGCATTTGATGCAATGTTTCTCAATAGATGAAGTTCTAGATTTCATTTCTGCTAGAATATTTAACCTTAAAACGAGCTGTGTGCCTATAAAGTTTTCAATAACCGAATTCTTAAAGTTTCTTTCTAGAAGTCGTCGTTTTAAAGGTGAATGCACTCTAGAGGTCAAGAAACCCCACCCAAAATTTTCTAAGCATTTGACGCAATGTTTCTCAGTAGGTGAAGGTCTAGATTTCATTTCTGCTAGAATATTTAACCTAAAAACGAGCTGTGTGGTTATAAAGTTATCAATAAACCGAATTCTTAAAGTTTGTTTCTAGGATGTCGTCGTTTTAAAGGCGAATGCACTCTAGAGGTCAAGAAACCCCATCCAAAATTTTCTAAGCATTTGACGCAATGTTTCTCAATAGATGAAGGTCTAGACTTTCATTTCTGCTAGAATTTTAACCTTAAAACGAGCTGTGTGCCTATAAAGTTATCAATAAGCCGAATTCTTAAAGTTTGTTTCTAGGAAGTCGTCGTTTTAAAGGTGAATGCACTCTAGAGGTCAAGAAACCTCATCCAAAATTTTCTAAGCATTTGACGCAATGTTTCTCAATAAGATGAAGGGCTAGATTTTATTTCTGCTAGAATTTTAACCTTAAAACGAGCTGTGTGGTTATAAAGTTATCAATAAACCGAATTCTTAAGTTTGTTTCTAGCAAGTCGTCGTTTTAAAGGTGAATGCACTCTAGAGGTCAAGAAACCGCGTCCAAAATTTTCTAAGCATTTGACGCAATGTTTCTCAATAGATGAAGGTCTAGATTTTATTTTTGCTAGAATAATTAACCTTAAAACGAGCTGTGTGCCGATAAAGTTATCAATAAGCCGAATTCTTAAAGTTTGTTTCTAGGAAGTCGTCGTTTTAAAGGCGAATGCACTCTAGAGGTCAAGAAACCTCATCCAAAATTTTCTAAGCATTTGACGCAATGTTTTTCAATAGATGAAGGTTCTAGATTTCATTTCTGCTAGAATTTTTAACCTTAAAACAAGCTTTGTGTCTATAAAGTTATTAATAAGCCGAATTCTTAAGGTTTCTTTCTAGGAAGTCATCGTTTTCAAGGTGAATGCACTCTAGAGGTCAAGAAACCCCGCCCAAAATTTTCTAAGCATTTGACGCAATCTTTCTCAATAGATGAAGTTCTAGATTTCATTTGTGCTAGAATTTTTAACCTTAATCCGAGCTGTGTGCCTATAAAGTTCTCAGTAACCCGAATTCTTAAATTTTCTTTCTAGGAAGTCGTCGTTTTAAAGGAGAATGCACTCTAGAGGTCAAGAAACCCCACCCAAAATTTTCTAAGCATTTGACGCAATGTTTCTCAGTAGGTGAAGGTCTAGATTTCATTTCTGCTAGAATATTTAACCTTAAAACGAGCTGTGTGCCTATAAAGTTTTCAAAAAACCGAGTTCTTAAAGTTTCTATCTAGAAAGTCGTCGTTTTAAAGGTGAATGCACTCTAGAGGTCAAGAAACCCCATCCAAAATTTTCTAAGCATTTAACGCAATGTTTCTCAATAGATGAAGGTCTAGATTTCATTTCTGCTAGAATATTTAACCTAAAAACGAGCTGTGTGGTTATAAAGTTATCAATAAACCGAATTCTTAAAGTTTGTTTCTAGGATGTCGTCGTTTTAAAGGCGAATGCACTCTAGAGGTCAAGAAACCCCATCCAAAATTTTCTAAGCATTTGACGCAATGTTTCTCAATAGATGAAGGTCTAGATTTCATTTGTGCTAGACTTTTTAACCTTATAACGAGCTGTGTGCCTATAAAGTTATCAATAAGCCGAATTCTTAAAGTTTGTTTCTAGGAAGTCGTCGTTTTAAAGGTGAATGCACTCTAGAGGTCAAGAAACCCCATCCAAAATTTTCTAAGCATTTGACGCAATGTTTCTCAATAAATGAAGGCCTAGATTTTATTTCTGCTAGAATTTTTAACCTTAAAACGAGCTGTGTGGTTATAAAGTTATCAATAAACCGAATTCTTAAAGTTTGTTTCTAGCAAGTCGTCGTTTTAAAGGTGAATGCACTCTAGAGGTCAAGAAACCCCGTCCAAAATTTTCTAAGCATTTGACGCAATGTTTCTCAATAATTGAAGGCCTAGACTTTATTTCTGCTAGAATTATTAACCTTAAAACAAGCTTTGTGCCTATAAAGTTATTAATAAGCCAAATTCTTAAAGTTCGTTTTTAGTAAGTCATCGTTTTAAAGGTGAATGCACTCTAGAGGTCAAGAAACCTCATCCAAAATTTTCTAAGCATTTGACGCAATGTTTTTCAATAGATGAAGGCCTAGATTTCATTTCTGCTAGAATTTTTAACCTTAAAACAAGCTTTGTGTCTATAAAGTTATTAATAAGCCGAATTCTTAAGGTTTCTTTCTAGGAAGTCATCGTTTTCAAGGTGAATGCACTCTAGAGGTCAAGAAACCCCGTCCAAAATTTTCTAAGCATATGACGCAATCTTTCTCAATAGATGAAGTTCTAGATTTCATTTGTGCTAGAATTTTTAACCTTAAAACGAGCTGTGTGCCTATAAAGTTATCAATAACCGAATTCTTAAAGTTTGTTTCTAGAAGTCGTCGTTTTAAAGGTGAATGCACTCTAGAGGTCAAGAAACCCCGTCCAAAATTTTCTAAGCATTTGACGCAATGTTTCTCAATAGATGAAGGTTCTAGATTTCATTTCTGCTAGAATTTTAACCTTAAAACGAGCTGTGTGCCTATAAAGTTCTCATAAGCCGAATTCTTAAAGTTTGTTTCTAGGAAGTCGTCGTTTTAAAGGTGAATGCACTCTAGAGGTCAAGAAACCCCGTCCAAAATTTTCTAAGCATTTGACGCAATGTTTCTCAATAAAGGTGAAGGTCTAGATTTCATTTCTGCTAGAATTTTAACCTTAAAACGAGCTGTGTGCCTATAAAGTTTTCAAAAACCGAATTCTTAAAGTTTCTTTCTAGAAAGTCGTCGTTTTAAAGGTGAATGCACTCTAGAGGTCAAGAAACCCCATCCAAAATTTTCTAAGCATTTAACGCAATGTTTCTCAATAGATGAAGGTCTAGATTTCATTTCTGCTAGAATATTTAACCTAAAAACGAGCTGTGTGGTTATAAAGTTATCAATAAACCGAATTCTTAAAGTTTGTTTCTAGGATGTCGTCGTTTTAAAGGCGAATGCACTCTAGAGGTCAAGAAACCCCATCCAAAATTTTCTAAGCATTTGACGCAATGTTTCTCAATAGATGAAGGCATAGCTTTCATTTCTGCTAGAATTTTTAACCTTAAAACGAGCTGTGTGCCTATAAAGTTATCAATAAGCCGAATTCTTAAAGTTTGTTTCTAGGAAGTCGTCGTTTTAAAGGTGAATGCACTCTAGAGGTCAAGAAACCCCATCCAAAATTTTCTAAGCATTTGACGCAATGTTTCTCAATAAATGAAGGCCTAGATTTTATTTCTGCTAGAATTTTTAACCTTAAAACGAGCTGTGTGGTTATAAAGTTATCAATAAACCGAATTCTTAAGTTTGTTTCTAGCAAGTCGTCGTTTTAAAGGTGAATGCACTCTAGAGGTCAAGAAACCGCGTCCAAAATTTTCTAAGCATTTGACGCAATGTTTCTCAATAATTGAAGGCCTAGACTTTATTTCTGCTAGAATTATTAACCTTAAAACGAGCTGTGTGCCGATAAAGTTATCAATAAGCCGAATTCTTAAAGTTTGTTTCTAGGAAGTCGTCGTTTTAAAGGCGAATGCACTCTAGAGGTCAA
Source organism: Platerodrilus igneus (assembly GCA_036346225.1). Lineage (NCBI taxonomy): Eukaryota > Metazoa > Arthropoda > Insecta > Coleoptera > Lycidae > Platerodrilus > Platerodrilus igneus. Next base: position 4,839,963 of record JARFIW010000053.1, on the reverse strand, counting down.
GAAACCTCATCCAAAATTTTCTAAGCATTTGACGCAATGTTTTTCAATAGATGAAGGCCTAGATTTCATTTCTGCTAGAATTTTTAACCTTAAACAAGCTTTGTGTCTATAAAGTTATTAATAAGCCGAATTCTTAAGGTTTCTTTCTAGGAAGTCATCGTTTTTAAGGTGAATGCACTCTAGAGGTCAAGAAACCCCGTCCAAAATTTTCTAAGCATATGACGCAATCTTTCTCAATAGATGAAGTTCTAGATTTCATTTGTGCTAGAATTTTTAACCTTAAAACGAGCTGTGTGCCTATAAAGTTCTCAGTAACCCGAATTCTTAAAGTTTCTTTCTAGGAAGTCGTCGTTTTAAAGGTGACTGCACTCTAGAGGTCAAGAAACCCCGCCCAAAATAAGCATTTGACGCAATCTTTCTCAATAGATGAAGTTCTAGATTTCATTTGTGCTAGAATTTTAACCTTAAAATGAGCTGTGTGCCTATAAAGTTTCAATAACCCGAATTCTTAAAGTTTTCTTTCTAGGAAGTCGTCGTTTTAAAGGTGAATGCACTCTAGAGGTCAAGAAACCCCATCCAAAATTTTCTAAGCATTTGACGCAATGTTTCTCAATAGATGAAGGTCTAGATTTCATTTCTGCTAGAATATTTAACCTTAAAACGAGCTGTGTGCCTATAAAGTTTTCAAAAAACCGAGTTCTTAAAGTTTCTATCTAGAAAGTCGTCGTTTTAAAGGTGAATGCACTCTAGAGGTCAAGAAACCCCATCCAAAATTTTCTAAGCATTTAACGCAATGTTTCTCAATAGATGAAGGTCTAGATTTCATTTCTGCTAGAATATTTAACCTAAAAACGAGCTGTGTGGTTATAAAGTTATCAATAAACCGAATTCTTAAAGTTTGTTTCTAGGATGTCGTCGTTTTAAAGGCGAATGCACTCTAGAGGTCAAGAAACCCCATCCAAAATTTTCTAAGCATTTGACGCAATGTTTCTCAATAGATGAAGGCATAGCTTTCATTTCTGCTAGAATTTTTAACCTTAAAACGAGCTGTGTGCCTATAAAGTTATCAATAAGCCGAATTCTTAAAGTTTGTTTCTAGGAAGTCGTCGTTTTAAAGGTGAATGCACTCTAGAGGTCAAGAAACCCCATCCAAAATTTTCTAAGCATTTGACGCAATGTTTCTCAATAAATGAAGGCCTAGATTTTATTTCTGCTAGAATTTTTAACCTTAAAACGAGCTGTGTGGTTATAAAGTTATCAATAAACCGAATTCTTAAAGTTTGTTTCTAGCAAGTCGTCGTTTTAAAGGTGAATGCACTCTAGAGGTCAAGAAACCCCGTCCAAAATTTTCTAAGCATTTGACGCAATGTTTCTCAATAATTGAAGGCCTAGACTTTATTTCTGCTAGAATTATTAACCTTAAAACGAGCTGTGTGCCGATAAAGTTATCAATAAGCCGAATTCTTAAAGTTTGTTTCTAGGAAGTCGTCGTTTTAAAGGCGAATGCACTCTAGAGGTCAAGAAACCTCATCCAAAATTTTCTAAGCATTTGACGCAATGTTTTTCAATAGATGAAGGCCTAGATTTCATTTCTGCTAGAATTTTTAACCTTAAAACAAGCTTTGTGTCTATAAAGTTATTAATAAGCCGAATTCTTAAGGTTTCTTTCTAGGAAGTCATCGTTTTCAAGGTGAATGCACTCTAGAGGTCAAGAAACCCCGTCCAAAATTTTCTAAGCATATGACGCAATGTTTCTCAATAGATGAAGGTTCTAGATTTCATTTCTGCTAGAATTTTAACCTTAAAATGAGCTGTGTGCCTATAAAGTTTTCAATAAGCCGAATTCTTAAAGTTTCTTTCTAGAAGACGTTGTTTTAAAGGTGACTGCACTCTAGAGGTCAAGAAACCCCGTCCAAAATTTTCTAAGCATTTGACGCAATGTTTCTCAATAGATGAAGGTTCTAGATTTCATTTCTGCTAGAATTTTAACCTTAAAATGAGCTGTGTGCCTATAAAGTTTTCAATAAGCCGAATTCTTAAAGTTTCTTTCTAGAAAGTCGTCGTTTTAAAGGTGAATGCACTCTAGAGGTCAAGAAACCCACTCCAAAATTTTCTAAGCATTTGACGCAATGTTTCTCAATAAATGAAGGTCTAGACTTCATTTCTGCTAGAATATTTAACCTTAAAACTGAGCTGTGTGCCTATAAAGTTTTCAATAACCGAATTCTTAAAGTTTCTTTCTAGAAAGTCGTCGTTTTAAAGGTGAATGCACTCTAGAGGTCAAGAAACCCCATCCAAAATTTTCTAAGCATTTGACGCAATGTTTCTCAATAGATGAAGGTCTAGACTTTCATTTCTGCTAGAATATTTAACCTTAAAACGAGCTGTGTGTTATAAAGTTATCAATAAACCGAATTCTTAAAGTTTGTTTCTAGGAAGTCGTCGTTTTAAAGGTGAATGCACTCTAGAGGTCAAGAAACCCCATCCAAAATTTTCTAAGCATTTGACGCAATGTTTCTCAATAGATGAAGGCCTAGACTTCATTTCTGCTAGAATTTTAACCTTAAAACGAGCTGTGTGCCTATAAAGTTATCAATAAGCCGAATTCTTAAAGTTTGTTTCTAGAAGTCGTCGTTTTAAAGGTGAATGCACTCTAGAGGTCAAGAAACCCCAGTCCAAAATTTTCTAAGCATTTGACGCAATGTTTTCAATAGATGAAGGCCTAGATTTCATTTCTGCTAGAATTTTAACCTTAAAACGAGCTTTGTGTCTATAAAGTTATTCAATAAGCCGAATTCTTAAAGTTTGTTTCTAGGAAGTCGTCGTTTTAAGGTGAATGCACTCTAGAGGTCAAGAAACCCGTCCAAAATTTTCTAAGCATTTGACGCAATCGTTTCTCAATAAGATGAAGGTTCTAGATTTCATTTCTGCTAGAATTTTTAACCTTAAAACGAGCTGTGTGCCTATAAAGTTCTCAGTAACCCGAATTCTTAAAGTTTCTTTCTAGGAAGTCGTCGTTTTAAAGGTGACTGCACTCTAGAGGTCAAGAAACCCCGTCCAAAATTTCTAAGCATTTGACGCAATCTTTCTCAATAAATGAAGGTCTAGACTTCATTTCTGCTAGAATTTTAACCTTAAAACGAGCTGTGTGCCTATAAAGTTCTCAAGTAACCCGAATTCTTAAAGTTTCTTTCTAGGAAAGTCGTCGTTTTAAAGGTGAATGCACTCTAGAGGTCAAGAAACCCCGTCCAAAATTTTCTAAGCATTTGACGCAATGTTTCTCAATAGATGAAGGTCTAGATTCATTTCTGCTAGAATATTTAACCTTAAAATGAGCTGTGTGCCTATAAAGTTTTCAATAACCGAATTCTTAAAGTTTCTATCTAGAAAGTCGTCGTTTTAAAGGTGAATGCACTCTAGAGGTCAAGAAACCCCGTCCAAAATTTTCTAAGCATTTGACGCAATGTTTCTCAATAAATGAAGGTCTAGACTTCATTTCTGCTAGAATATTTAACTTAAAATGAGCTGTGTGCTTATAAAGTTATCAATAAACCGAATTCTTAAAGTTTCTTTTTAGAAAGTCGTCGTTTTAAAGGTGACTGCACTCTAGAGGTCAAGAAACCCCATCCAAAATTTTCTAAGCATTTGACGCAATGTTTCTCAATAAATGAAGGCCTAGACTTCATTTCTGCTAGAATATTTAAACCTTAAAATGAGCTGTGTGCTTATAAAGTTTTCAATAAACCGAATTCTTAAAGTTTGTTTCTAGGAAAGTCGTCGTTTTAAAGGTGAATGCACTCTAGAGGTCAAGAAACCCCGTCCAAAATTTTCTAAGCATTTGACGCAATGTTTCTCAATAAATGAAGGCTAGACTTCATTTCTGCTAGAATTTTTAACCTTAAAATGAGCTGTGTGTTATAAAGTTTTCAATAAGCCGAATTTTTAAAGTTTGTTTCTACGAAGTCGTCGTTTTAATGGTGAATGCACTCTAGAGGTCAAGAAACCCCGTCCAAAATTTCCTAAGCATTTGACGCAATGTTTCTCAATAAATGAAGGCTTAGACTTCATTTCTGCTAGAATTTTAACCTTAAAATGAGCTGTGTGCTTATAAAGTTTTCAATAAGCCGAATTCTTAAAGTTTGTTTTAGAAAGTCGTCGTTTTAAAGGTGAATGCACTCTAGAGGTCAAGAAACCCCGTCCCAAATTTCTAAGCATTTGACGCAATGTTTCTCAATAAATGAAGGCCTAGACTTCATTTCTGCTAGAATTTTTAACCTTAAAACAAGCTGTGTGCCTACAAAGTTATCATGAGCCGAATTCTTAAAGTTTGTTTCTAGCAAGTCGTCGTTTTAAAGGTGAATGCTCTCTAGAGGTCAAGAAACCCCGTCCAAAATTTTCTAAGCATTTGACGCAATGTTTCTCAATAAATGAAGGCCTAGACTTCATTTCTGCTAGAATTTTTAAACTTAAAATGAGCTATGTACCTATAAAGTTCTCAATAAGCCGAATTCTTAAAGTTTCTTTCTAGGAAGTCGTCGTTTTAAAGGTGAATGCACTCTAGAGGTCAAGAAACCCCGTCCAAAATTTCCTAAGCATTTGACGCAATGTTTCTCAATAAATGAAGGCCTAGACTTCATTTCTGCTAGAATTTTTAAACTTAAAACGAGCTATGTGCTTATAAAGTTTTCAATAAGCCGAATTCTTAAAGTTTCTTTTTAGAAAGTCGTCGTTTTAAAGGTGAATGCACCTTAGAGGTCAAGAAACCCCATCCAAAATTTTCTAAGCATTTGACGCAATGTTTCTCAATAAATGAAGGCCTAGACTTCATTTCTGCTAGAATTTTTAAACTTAAAATGAGCTATGTGCTTATAAAGTTTTCAATAAGTCGAATTCTTAAAGTTTCTCTTTAGAAAGTCGTCATTTTAAAGGTGACTTCACTCTAGAGGTCAAGAAACCCCGTCCAAAATTTCCTAAGCATTTGACGCAATGTTTCTCAATAAATGAAGGCCTAGACTTCATTTCTGCTAGAATTTTTAAACTTAAAATGAGCTATGTGCCTTATAAAGTTTTCAATAAGCCGAATTCTTAAAGTTTGTTTCTAGGAAGTCGTCGTTTCAAAGGTGAATGCACTCTAGAGGTCAAGAAACCCCGTCCAAAATTTCCTAAGCATTTGACGCAATGTTTCTCAATAAATGAAGGCCTAGACTTCATTTCTGCTAGAATTTTAACCTTAAAATGAGCTATGTGCCTATAATAGTTTTCAATAAGCCGAATTCTTAAAGTTTGTTTCTAGAAAGTCGTCGTTTTAAAGGTGAATGCACTCTAGAGGTCAAGAAACCCCGTCCAAAATTTTCTAAGCATTTGACTCAATGTTTCTCAATAAATGAAGGTCTAGACTTTATTTCTGCTAGATTTTTAAACTTAAAACGAGCTGTGTGCCTATAAAGTTTTCAATAAGCCGAATTTTAAAGTTTGTTTCTAGAAAGTCGTCGTTTTAATGGTGAATGCTCTCTAGAGGTCAAGGAACCCCGTCCAAAATTTCCTAAGCATTTGACGCAATGTTTCTCAATAAATGAAGGCCTAGACTTCATTTCTGCTAGAATTTTTAAACTTAAAATGAGCTGTGTGCCTATAATAGTTTTCAATGAGCCGAATTCTTAAAGTTTGTTTTAGAAAGTCGTCGTTTTAAAGGTGACTGCACTCTAGAGGTCAAGAAACCCCGTCCAAAATTTTCTAAGCATTTGACGCAATGTTTCTCAATAAATGAAGGTCTAGACTTCATTTCTGCTAGAATTTTTAAACCTTAAAATGAGCTGTGTGCCTTATAAAGTTTTCAATAAGCCGAATTCTTAAAGTTTGTTTTAGAAAGTCGTCGTTTTAAAGGTGACTTCACTCTAGAGGTCAAGAAACCCCGTCCAAAATTTCCTAAGCATTTGACGCAATGTTTCTCAATAAATGAAGGCCTAGACTTCATTTCTGCTAGAATTTTTAAACTTAAAATGAGCTATGTGCTTATATAGTTTTCAATAAGCCGAATTCTTAAAGTTTCTTTTTAGAAAGTCGTCGTTTTAAAGGTGACTGCACTCTAGAGGTCAAGAAACCCCGTCCAAAATTTTCTAAGCATTTGACTCAATGTTTCTCAATAAATGAAGGTCTAGACTTCATTTCTGCTAGAATTTTTAAACTTAAAATGAGCTATGTGCTTATAAAGTTTTCAATAAGCCGAATTCTTAAAGTTTCTCTTTAGAAAGTCGTCATTTTAAAGGTGACTTCACTCTAGAGGTCAAGAAACCCCGTCCAAAATTTCCTAAGCATTTGACGCAATGTTTCTCAATAAATGAAGGCCTAGACTTCATTTCTGCTAGAATTTTAAACTTAAAACATGAGCTGTGTGCCTATAAAGTTTTCAATAAGCCGAATTCTTAAAGTTTGTTTTAGAAAGTCGTCGTTTAAAGGTGACTGCACTCTAGAGGTCAAGAAACCCCGTCCAAAATTTTCTAAGCATTTGACTCAATGTTTCTCAATAAATGAAGGTCTAGACTTCATTTCTGCTAGAATTTTTAAACTTAAAATGAGCTATGTGCTTATAAAGTTTTCAATAAGCCGAATTCTTAAAGTTTCTTTTTAGAAAGTCGTCGTTTTAAAGGTGACTGCACTCTAGAGGTCAAGAAACCCCGTCCAAAATTTCCTAAGCATTTGACGCAATGTTTCTCAATAAATGAAGGCCTAGACTTCATTTCTGCTAGAATTTTTAAACTTAAAATGAGCTATGTGCTTATAAAGTTTTCAATAAGCCGAATTCTTAAAGTTTCACTTTAGAAAGTCGTCGTTTTAAAGGTGACTTCACTCTAGAGGTCAAGAAACCCCGTCCAAAATTTCCTAAGCATTTGACGCAATGTTTCTCAATAAATGAAGGCCTAGACTTCATTTCTGCTAGAATTTTTAACCTTAAAACAAGCTGTGTGCCTATAATGTTATCATGAGCCGAATTCTTAAAGTTTGTTTCTAGCAAGTCGTCGTTTTAAAGGTGAATGCTCTCTAGAGGTCAAGAAACCCCGTCCAAAATTTTCTAAGCATTTGACGCAATGTTTCTCAATAAATGAAGGCCTAGACTTCATTTCTGCTAGGATTTTTAACCTTAAAACGAGCTGTGTGCCTATAAAGTTAGCAATAAGCCGAATTTTTAAAGTTTGTTTCTACGAAGTCGTCGTTTTAATGGTGAATGCACTCTAGAGGTCAAGAAACCCCGTCCAAAATTTCCTAAGCATTTGACGCAATGTTTCTCAATAAATGAAGGCCTAGACTTCATTTCTGCTAGAATTTTTAAACTTAAAATGAGCTATGTGCCTATATAGTTTTCAATAAGCCGAATTTTAAAGTTTGTTTCTACGAAAGTCGTCGTTTTAAATGGTGACTGCACTCTAGAGGTCAAGAAACCCCGTCCAAAATTTTCTAAGCATTTGACGCAATGTTTCTCAATAAATGAAGGTCTAGACTTCATTTCTGCTAGAATTTTTAAACTTAAAATGAGCTATGTGCTTATAAAGTTTTCAATAAGCCGAATTCTTAAAGTTTCTTTAGAAAGTCGTCGTTTTAAAGGTGACTTCACTCTAGAGGTCAAGAAACCCCGTCCAAAATTTCCTAAGCATTTGACGCAATGTTTCTCAATAAATGAAGGCCTAGACTTCATTTCTGCTAGAATTTTTAACCTTAAAACAAGCTGTGTGCCTATAAAGTTATCATAAGCCGAATTCTTAAAGTTTGTTTCTAGGAAGTCGTCGTTTCAAAGGTGAATGCACTCTAGAGGTCAAGGAACCCCGTCCAAATTTTTCTAAGCTTTTGACGCAATGTTTCTCAATAAATGAAGGTCTAGACTTCATTTCTGTTCGAATTTTTAAACTTAAAATGAGCTATGTGCTTAAAAAGTTTTCAATAAGCCGAATTTTTAAAGTTTCTTTTTAGAAAGTTGTCGTTTTAAAGGTGAATGCACTCTAGAGGTCAAGACGCCTTATTTATCAAAAGATGACGGAGGTAGATTTCATTTTTACCAGAATTGTTGACCTTATTGTAAAATATTCGTTTACATCTCAAAACAGATTCTTTTGGGCAACGGTGAAATTATGCCAATCTAATAATATTAATTTTCTAAGTAAAGGTCGTGGGGGTGGGCGAGCTAAAGGTCCTGCTTGGGCGTCTTAGCTGATTGCACAATCATATTTCTACCTACCATCCAATACTTACTTTTAAAAATTCCGCTCAATAAATCATACGCCTTTGTCCCCTTCATAAACCCGAGTACTTTCACAACTAAAGCTTCCCTACGATAAAATCGGAAAGTATCGTGTTCCAGAAACGAACGCTACATCAGATTTAAAAGCCTCTTAGCGATCTAAAGCTGTTCCACTGCATCTCGGGTAACTAAGCAGTCTACTGGGACGTCGTTAAAAAGGCATTATATTGACAATTGCCGATTTTCTCTGACATTCACTGACAAATTAATCCTCAATTATAGTAATTGATTTACAGTTACGAAATGTTTCACGTGCACGATGGGGTTGGGGGTGTTTTTACAATAGCTTGTAGCTGTGAACTAATACAAATGAAATCTAGGTGTTGGAAACGTAAAACGAGTGGTTTTAAGAAAAAATTGCTTGTGGTGGCTTGTTTATGTCTTTGTTGTGAAGAGCTTATCTAAGGGGTGCTGTACCAACTTAAATTAAATTAAGTAACTTCGGAGGCGTTGTTCAGACACTAGGGTATAATTAACCCGCAAAGTTCTAAGAATGTGCGGTGCCAGGCATAGAGATAAACACACATTAATGCAGTATTAGAATAATAATAGTAAACGTGAAAGTTCATACAGTTCGTGAAGCTTTAACAGAGTTTTAACGAGCTTAAAGTCGCGTGTTGCTATAAACCCGAACAGAAAGTATAGTTAAAGATTTCACTTCGTGATACAATATGGTTTATGGACATCTACGAGCGTTCCAAACTTCGCGTCCATGCTTACGACGGCGTGTATAGTATGAGTGGAATAAAACTAATGGTGTTGTTAAGGCGGACGGCGGAGTCGAAGAGCCTAGGGTTTCGAACAGCTCTTCGAATTCTCGGTTACAGGCCTTGTAGACGGAGGGGCGGTCGGCAGAACGTAATCGGTGCTGGTGCAGCAAGCGGCGGCATCAGAGGTAGTATCCTTTATTGGAAGCGTCGTTTGTCACGGCAGTGCTTTCTAAGAGCAGCAGCAGAGGATTTTCTCATGGACAATAATGGTCCAATATACTAATTTGTAGTTGAGGATTAGTGTGCCCGGGATACAAGATCACCGGAGGGTGTAACTGCTGGGATCGCTATCTATCAGCAGGGTGTAATGTTGGGATGAATATCGACCAACGGTATGTCGTTGAAGTGTTGTACTCGGATGAGGATCGACGAGTACCACGAACGATGGTTGAATTTGCGCTTCTTTTATCTTTGTGGCTGGAAAGCGCGGTTTGCTATTGATAGCATTGTTTTGCCCCGTAAATAAAGGCGCGCGTTGTCATTGGAAGCAGATTTACGTAAACAAATTTTACGTGAGCGTTGCTGGTCAGAACGTCGTTGGATTCTGGGAGGTGCTGATTAGTGACACCCTCCCACCCTCCCGTTGAAGACGACATTCTGACCTGGTTGACGGCGAGCGGTACCGGGTTCTGCGAGACACGTCTTTCATCGTCGACGTGGATTTTCATGACTTCGCCGTATTCTTTCCGGACTCGATATGTATGTGGTCCTTGGATACGGACTATCGACCAAGGTTCGGTCCATTTGGATTAGAATCAGGGTTTGTTGGTGTGATTTCTGGTCATCACCAACTCTCCGGCTTGGTATTGGGGAATTTCTGGCCCTGGTTAGCATAGCGGTTGCGGAAGCTCTGTTCGTTCCGGTAAATTTCTCGGATTTGTTTTTGCCTCGCTATCCTTAGATTAGGACCACGGTTTATCTCTCCTGACCATTCTGGTTCATGGGGGGGGTGGCCGGAGTGGTGTGTGTGGGTTGGTACGGATCACGTGTCTTGTGCTGGCTGCGGTCGTCGGTTATGAAGGTCCATTGATAACTATGATAAATTCGGCGACGAGGTCCCTAAGTTGAGGTTTCCGTTTATTGGGAAATTAGTAGTCGCTACGTTCCAAGCCGACGTCAATTTTAGGTTCGAGTTGACATGACTGGTTCCAGTGGATTGTACGGCGTTGGTCAGTTCCGAAATGTAGGGACCCCCTGCCATAGTCCATCACGGCTTCGTGGTGGGTTGACCATGGCTGTCCAAGGATCAGGTCCTCGGTGAGACTGGGGACGACCAGGAACGTTTTACGGTCGCCTGTGTGTCCAATATCGAACCCGACATCTGCTTTGTCTCTGATATCGACCCAGCTTTATCTGGTATCTGTATCTTTGTATCCATCGGACGTCTCGTAGCTCTGGTGGGGAGCAATCTCTCCTGGAGGAGGCAGCAAGAGGCTCTTGTGTCGAGGAGGGCAATATATGCCTTTCCGCCTAACTTTACCGTGATTCGTGGTAAAGCTAGGTCTTTGTAAGTGGTGTATACTTGTGTCCTTTGCCAGTTCTCTTCCGAGCGGACGTGGTTTTGGTGTCGTGCGGCCGGTTACTCGTTTCCATGGTTGTTATTGGCAACGGCTCAGTCACGATGGTAGTGCCTTTCTGGACAGTAGTGGCCCCTTGGCAGTTCTGTTGCCTGCTTTGACCTTTTGGTAGTTTTGGAACAATGGTTTTCTCTTTAGCTACCTCTCTCAAGTCATTCTCGATTTCAAACGCCTTGCACATGAGGTTTATCACGCTGTTTGGTGCGTAGGCCCTCATGTAAAGTACTTGCTGTTGGGGCCAGCAAGATTATCAGTAAGCGAATGTCGTCATTCGCATTTAGTTTTAAACGTGAAGCTTGTATTTTTTTTTGCGAGTAACTGGGTGTGGTTTCTCCGGGCAATTGCTTCTTTTCCAGGTACTGCGATTGCATCTGTCTAGCGTCGCAGGGTGGTTGTATCGCTCCAGGAGTTGCGATTCAAAGACTGCTATGTCTGGCTTAAGGGCGGCGAAGTGCTACCACCAGGTTGCCGCATCCCTGCAAAGTTGTTTTTCGATTTCAGGCAAACTAAACGTGGACACAGATGTAAAAAAAGCTTCCGGATCTTCCATCGCTTCCCCGGAGAACGTGGGTAGCTCCAGTTCTTTGTAATTGTTGAGGTTACGTAAATCCTCCGTCGTCATTGTGATCGTTTTGTTTGTTTGTTGGGCGCCATCTGGTTCTTTCTTCAGTCCAGAAACTGGTTTTGAATATGTGGTTGTGAGATTGTTCAGCTCAGCGATTTGCTCCTTTTTCTCGGCATGGTGTGAACGGTTTGAACCATTGTTCAACTTAAAACTAACTGAAACACTCGTGGACGTGATGGCGGGCGTCGCTGTGGATCAATGTAGTAAGTGTAAGACTACGGATCCCAAGATCCTGGGTTCGAATCCCGACACGGCCACTACTTGAAAAATGGCAGGTGAGCATTTTTTACAAAAATTACGTTCTCGTTCGGATGAGAGGTTAAATGGAGGTCCCGTGTGTGAGTGTTGTCACGCACGTTAAAGATCTCTACCTTGTCTGGAACGGCAAGGGTTCGGCAAAATTCTAAATTTCCAGGCAACAAAAAAAACTTGCCTCTTGGTCAATGTAGTACCTTGAGATGGAGCATTAGAAATGTAAATGCACGGAATTGATGGCGTTGTTCTCTGTCCCTGAAGTTGAAGGAAAGGGCGCCTTTTCAGCAGCGGTCTCGGAATTAATGACCTAGGGCTGCGTACAGCTTTTCGAATTCTTGGTTACAAGCCTTGTAGACGGATGGGACGGCGAGGGTCGATTGGCAGGGCATCATCGACGCGGGTGTCGTTGTAGAAGATACAGTCGGAAAGCTTAATGGTTCTCAGCCATCAGCGGGTGGTGTCGACTGATGATGGTGGTGCTGGTGCAGCGGGCGGCGGCAGCAGAGATAATATCTTCTTTTGGAAGCGTCGTTCGTTACGACGGTGCTTCTAAGAGCAGCAGCAAAGTATTTTCCCATGGACATTAAATAATTTATACTAGTCTGTGCTTGAGGACTAATGTGGCGGGATATAAGATCACCGGAGGGTGTAGCTGCTGGACGGCTATCATCCAGCAGGGTGTAATGTTGGGATAAATATCGACCAACGGTGTGGTGTTGAAGTGTGTTACTCGGATGAGGATCGACGAGTACCAGATAGTTGAATTTGCGCTTCTTTTATCTTTGTAGCAGGAAACCGCGGCTCGCTATTGGTAGCAAAGTCCTGCCCCCTAAATTAAGGCGCGTGTTGTCATTGGTTGTAGATTTACGTAAATAGATTATACGTGAGCGTTGCTGGTTAAAAGGCCGTTGGCTTTTGGAAGGTGCTGATTGGTAATACCCTCCCCCCTCCCGCCAAAGACGATGTTCTGACCTGGTTGACGGCGAGCGGTACCGGGTTCTGTGGGGCACTCTTATATAGTCGACGTGGATTTTCATAGCTTTGCCGTATTCTTTTCGGACTCGTATATGGTGCTTCGATGTGGACTATCAACCAAGGTCCGGTCCATTTGGATTGGAGTCAGGGTTTGTTGGGGTGATTTCTGGTCATCACCAACTCTCCGGCTTGGTATTGGGGAATTTCTGGGCGCTGGTTAGCATAGCGGTTGCAGAAGCTCTGTTTGTTACGGTGGACTTGTCGGATTCGTTCTTGCCTCGCTATCCTTAGATTTGGTCCCCGGTTTGTCTCCTGGCCTTAAGGTTCATGGGGGGTGGCTGAAGTGGTGTGTGTGAGTTGGTACCGATCACGTGACTTGTGCTGGCTGTGGTCGTTGGCTGTGGTGGTCCATTGATAACCTCGGTAAATTTGGTCATGAGGTCCCTGGGTTGAGGTTTCCGTTCATTGGGAAACTGGTGGTCGATTCGTTCCAAACCAACGTCAACCTTAGGTTTGAGCTGATGTGGCTGGTTTCAGTGGATCGTACGACGTTGGTCAGTTTCGAAATGTAAGGACCCTCCGCCGTAGTCCATCACGGCTTGCTGAACACGACTTCCAAAGATCAGGTCCTCGGTGAGACTGGGCATGACCAGAAACGTCTCACGGTCGCCGGTGTGTCCAACATCGAAGTCGACATCTGCTTCGTCTCTGATATCGACTCAGCTTTTATCTGCCATCTATATCTTTGTGTCCATCGGACGTCTCGTAGTTATAGTGGGGGTCAATTTTTTTTGAAGGAGGCAGTAGGAGGCTCCTGTGTCGAGGTGGGCAGCGTATGTCTTTTCGCCTAACTTTACCGTGACTTGTGGTAAAGCTAGGTCTTTGTAAGTGGTGTTTACTTGTTCCCTTTACCATTTCTCTTTCGAGCATACGTGGTCCTGACGTTGCCCGGCCGGTTGCTCGTTTTCCTGGTTGTTATGCGTAATGGGGCTAGTAACTTTCTGGACAGTAATGGCATCCAGGCAGTTCTGTTGTCCTGCTTTGACCTTCTGGTAGTTTTGGAGCAATGGCTTTCTCGTTAGCACCTCCCTCAAGTCATTCTCGACTTCAAACGCCTTGCACATGAGGTCCGTCACGCTGTTCGGTGCGTAGACCTTCATGTGAAGTCTTGCTGTCGGGGATAGCAAGCTTATCAGTAAAGAAAGGTCGTCATTCACATTTAGTTGTAAACGTGATGCTTGTTGTATTTTCTTTAGCAAGAAGCTGGTTGTGGTTTTTCCCGGCAATTGCTTCTTTCCCAGGTACAGCGATTGCATCTGTGTTAGTGTCGCAGAGTGGTTGTATCGCCTAGAACTGACGTTTTAAAGACTGCTACCTTTGACTTAAGGGCGGCGAAGCACTGCCAACAGGTTGCTGCATCTCCGCCAAGTTGTTTTTCGATTTCAGGCAAATTCAACGTCGACATAGATGCAATAAAAGCTTCCAGATCTTCCCTGGGGATTGTTGATAGCTCCGGTTCTTTGTAATGAATGATCCGTCGTCATTGTGATCGTTTTGTTGGTTTGTTGGGCGCCATCTGGTTCTTTCTTTAGTCCAGAAACTGGTTTTGAATATGTGGTTGTGGGATTGTACAGCCCAGCGGTGGACGACTTGCTGTTTTTGTTCGACATGGTGTGAATGGTTTGAATAATTCTTGTTCAGTTGTGAAATTCTTCAACGGGCCTCACGTTGGGCGCCAATTATTACCTCGGGTTGGTTGTTGTTACGCCCCAGTGGCTGGAAAGCGCGGCTCGCTATTCGTAGCGTTGTCCTGTTCCATAAATTAAGGCGCGCGTTGTCATTGGTTGCAGATTTACGTAAATAGATTTTACGTGAGCGCTGCTGATTGGTAACACTCAACGCCAACGCGCCTATCCAGAAGATAACCAGGAAAGTAAATTGGAATATAAAGAAAATTTTCAGGGAAATGTGTAGGTTAGCTCAGAATAGAAAACACTGGAGGTGCGCGTCCAACCAGTTCTACGACTGATGATAAGCAAAAATAGGCACAACCATATATCGAGACCAAGCGATTCGTACCCTACATGGTGTTCGAGCCGGCTCGATCAATTCGTAAAAAATTAATAAACATTCGAATAATTCGTCCATAGACAAAGTTCAGCCGTGCAAAACCGAACCCGTTCGTAAAACAACGAGATCTTTAAGACACTTCAGCATCACTAGTTTAACAAAAAGGAGGTAGCGCATGTCGGCTAAGGCTCAACTAAGAAACACCGCAGCGCGGCGTGTTTATCTGTTTTAGTATCTAACGAGCGACAGAAAGAAGTTGTATCGCTTGGGCACAAACTCGACGGTCATATATAGACCTTTATCTTCAGAGTTGCGCCTTCATGATAGAATGCACTAAGGTTATGTAAATATTTGTTGTTTTAAAGCACCTGCGAATAATTTATATTTGTATAGCTAATTAGAAGGATTTTTTCTGCCTTCATTTTTATTCTAAAGCTAATACTCTTTTAATTTCCAGAATTTCCAGTCAACTTTTCTGGAAAGATCTCGAATCACTCTCAAGAAAGCTCCGGGAGTTCACGAACAGGACAAAACGATAATCAAGACTCTGATATAAGTGAGTGTGAAAGTGACATTGACATAGTTGGCGATTGCAAGTCATACAATTATTCCTACAGTTCAGCATAGAAACGTACTTCAACTATACATTTATTAACCAGCAGTTTGTATATAGACACGGATGTTTTAGTCTACTAAGCATAAACAATGCACTTTTTCCGTTAATCATGTATGCGTTTGTGATGTAGCTGTTTATAGAGCGGCTCCTGATTTTATGTAAATGTCCTTCTTTGTTTAAGTAGACGTGGCGTTTAGATGCGGGTAGTTTGTCCCATTACATGTGAGGAGAATATGGTTTTGTTGAATTTTGGTTACATTTTATTTGTTTGTTTTAAATATTTTGTGACAACTATTCGATAAAAACGGCGACGATCTACGCCAGTTTAAGACATCTAGGCGTAATGTCAAATTGAACTTGACGCATGCGCTAAAGTGCTGGTATTTTGGGAAAGCACGTTTTGTGTGCGTGAATAACTTTTATGGCGCATTGAAGAGCGCACTCCACAAGTTGCAGGTTCAAATCCGTTCGCAGCTTGATTTTCGTTTCATTTTAATCATAAGTAGTAAACTTGAAATCCATTTCATCTAGGCCTTATCCCACTGCAAATTGCATATTTGAAATGGTATTAATTTATCAATGGCAACTAGCCGATACAAACAAACGAGATCCATGTCAGTTTAAACCAATTGGTACGAACAGTTCCCTTGACGTAAATGCACGATGTCTCTGAAACATTGTACAGAAAGCGAAGGTTTGGCTAGTAGTTGATCTAATAACCAAAGTGCCAATTGTATCACTATGACGATTCAGTTGAACGCTTTCTATTTACAACGTTCCTCATTTCACAACTTGCTTTCTTCTATTTTTCCTCTACTTGATTTCAAACGTGTTTGATTTATCGATAAATTAGGAAAACAACTCATCGAGAATGGGCCTTCGCATTGGTGTACTACCCTGAATGGCTAAGGCACTGAGACCGAATAGAATTGGGTAAAGGTCGGTAATTTATATACTACAACTCAAGATAAAGGTTAGCTTCCCAAACCCAACTTGATCATACAATAACGAGACGAGGTTAGTTTTCAAAACAACATTTTCCAGCATCAATGTCTAAACATTTTATTTAAATTCAAACGAGGGAGGGTGCGCATACGCAGTTAAAAAACGTCCGTCACACTGGCTTCTAAATCCAATCAGGTTGTCGATATCGTCCACGTACCAAACCACATTTTTATAAAATACTTTGCGTTCTCTTTAATGAACCTTTTTAAAAGAACGCTGGGTACAGAAGAGTACTGTTGATCTTGCGTGGCACTGTTAATCTATCGACTGCTTGACACCCGGTAAAAGGTGCTTCTAAAAAAATAGTTCAATTTATTAATAAACAGGTTTATTTTTAATTTGCAATTTTTCCGATAGATGTTAAATTGTGCGATGTCCCTACGATTATTATTCTATGAAACACAACGTCTATAGTTAATCGTGCCGTCATCAAAGTAGGTGAGGTTAGCCATTAGATTTTGGTTTTTTTAAGTGGATACGTTTGTTTCAGGTGCGATATCCGTAAGATTATTTTTCTATTCAACACAACGTCTGTATTTAATCGTGCCGCCATCAACGTTGGTGTGGTTAACCCTTAGTTTTTGTTTTTCTAAGTGAGCACGCTTGTCTCAGACTTCTACGCGTTTTCTACCGAAAACAATTTTGGTCTTTAGAGCCGGATGTGGTGCCACTTCTGAAATTTTACTTAAAGCCTAGCTTGTTAGATCATTATTATTTTTTAGGTATTATACTAAATAAATGCGTATGTAAAATTTGAGCTATTCAGAAAGGTGTAAACATAAACCGAGAGAGAGTCTGTTAAAATTTATGTATATTTTAGTTTTGTGACGTAAAAATAGTGATACAGTGAACAGGGTAGTGTAATTGTAAATGTTGATAGTGCAATTTAAAAGTTTATAACAGCACTTTACGATATACTCCAGTAGATGATGATGTACTTAATTATTTGTTACTATTTAATAAATTACTTATTTCATTACTAGTGTTGGTTTTACCGCAAAATAAAAATTACAGTGTGCTACATCGCGCTGTGAAACCTATATTTTGTTTTTTAACCAGAGAAGAATTAAATCAAAGCAATTGGACCCTCGTCTAGAAAAGTTTTATACAAACGATCTATATGTAAGTAATTTACGGACAATTTCAATAAAACAAACTAAGTATTTATAGAACGGCTTAAAACATAACAAGCTTTGGCGGCATGTTAGGTGCCAAAACATGTTAAGTATTCTTTGAGTCCAAAAAGTCAGATAAGTATTTCGCAGAGGTTTGAAACGTTTTTGCGCTGCACGTTGTAAGTTATAGCAACACGTTGGGCGCCAAAACCTACTAGGTATACTTTTAATCCAAAAATTAGGTAGGTATTTCATACAGATGTTTGGAACGTAACAAGTTGTAGTGCCCCACGTTGTAAGTTACTCCGCAATGAACACCAAAACCTGCTACGTACAGTTTTAACCCAAAAATTAGGTAAGTGTTTCACAAAAAGGTTTGGAACGTAACAAGTTTTAGCGTCTTACGTTGGGCGTCTCGACGTATTACGAACGCTTTTAGTCCAGACGACCCAAGATTTGGTAAAGTACTCCGCCTAAAAATTTGAATATTGTCCAATTTATGTTCAAATTAATTATTTAATTTTTACCCTCTCCCTTCAATGGTTTTTAATTCACCCGTTATGCGTGGAGTAAAGCTGTTTTTATCTATTTGCAATGTACGCATACCAGCGTCCTTTATCTACTTTATAAACAAATTCTATTACCCTTTTTTGTGTTTTACAGCATTGCAATGTAATGCTTCAACGGCCACTAGAGTTTTATACGCTCAACAACTATTCAGGTAAATAATAAACCAAGCAATTTGATAATTCGTCATTTTTAACGCAACGGTATTATAAGCCTTTAAAATATGGAGCTTCGAGCCGGATTGGTTACACGTTGAGGTCGCACTTTGCGACACCGAAATTTGCCAACCATACTGCTCGGTATATCAGGACTCATTGAAAAATTACCCACATGCATAGGTCGGCGAAATAATCGTAGGAGTCCGGTTTGCTTATTTGTCTAGATCAAAAGCGGTAATGGTGGTGTGTGTGTGTGTTGAACTTAAACTAATATGAGCACAGTGTTTCAACGTCTGCCGTCCTATAAAACCTTTTCGGATAAAGAATAAGCCAGGGATTTTGACCACACGCTATTTTTTCATAACAGTATTATAAACCTTAGAAATATGGGCTTCGAGCCGGATTGGTTTGTATTGTTGAAGTCGCGCTTTGCCACACCGAAAATTGTCAATCATACTGCGCGGTATATCAGAACTCACTGAAAAATTGCCCATATATTAATTGACAAAATGATCGCAGGAGTTCGATTTGCTAGTTTGTCTAGATTAATAGGGGTGATAGTGATGTGTGATTGGATTTAAGGTTCTAATATGACCAGAGTATTTCAAGAGCCGCCAATCTTAATACGCTCCACGACAATTCATGTCTTTTCAAGTAAATAGTAAGCCAGGAAATTTGACTACCCGTCATTATTTCCGCAACGGTTTTATGAGCCCTCGCAATATAGACTTGAAACATTCGTTTGTAATATTGAAAACGCGTTTCGCGACATCAAAAAGCTGTCAATCGCACTGCTCGGTATATCAGCACTCGTTGAAAAATTGCCCATAAATTGATCGGCAAAATGATCGCAAGGACTCAGTTTGCTTCTAAGTATAGATTAGACGTGGCGATAATGGTGTGGGTTTGAAACGAAAGTACTAACATGACAAGAGTGTATTAATAACCATGACTATTCACGTTTTTTCATATAAATAATAAGCCAGGGATTTTGACCACACGTTATTTTCTCCGCAACGGTATTATGATTCTCGAAATATGGAGCTTCGAGCCGGATTCGTTTGTAATGTTAAAGTCACGCTTTGCGACACCGAAACTTGCCAATCATACAAATCGTTAGATCAAAACTCATTGAGAATTTGTCCATGTATTGATCGGAAAAATGATCGCAGGAGTCCAGTTTCTTAATTGTCTAGATTAGAAACAGCAAGGCTGGCGTGGGTTTGAATTTAAAGCACTAATATGACCACGATTTATCAACAACTGCCGTCTTAATACACTCCACGATTATTAAAATCTTCTCAGGTAAATAAAAAGCCAGAGAATTTGATCACCTTTTATTTTTCCGCAACGGTATCATGAGCATTCGGAATATGGAGCTTTGAGCCGGATTGGTTTGTTCTATTGAAGTCGCGCTTCACGACACCGAAACTTACTAATCACACTACTACGTATATCAGGACTCATTGAAAAGTTGACCATGTACTAATCGGCAAAATGATCGCACAGTTTGCTAATTACTCTAGATTAAAAACGGTGATAGGAAACGGGGCTTGCTTCGGCTGCAACCGGGATCGCAACCTACACAATACTCCAATCCCGAGAAATTGGTGCAAAAAGTCTGACCCCGTCTCACACTGTCGGAATAAACTTCGGTTCCAAGCCTACTTAGAGCTAAATGTGGATTTGCACCTAGTCAAGAACACCACGGTTCTGACATGTGATTTTCCAATGCTCCGCCCGAAGGTACTGCATTGGCCAGGAAGCTAGTTTTTTTTTACCTGGAAAATTTGAAATTTTGCCGAACCCTTGCTGTTCCAAGCAAGGTAGGGATCTTTAACGTGCGTGACAACACTCACACACGGAACCTCCATTTTATCTCTCATCCGAAAGAGGGTGTATTTTTGTGAAAAATGCTCGCATAACATTTTTCAAGCGGACCGTGTCAGGATTCGAACCCGGGACATTAGCCATCACTGGTTCGTCTCAACCCAGACGACCATGAGTTCATTTAGGCTTGGCCGGTAAGTGGTGAGGAAAATCCCTACAGGGTTTCCCTACAGAAGTTGTATAATAACCACCACGACTGGTCGACCTTGGATAGTGATCTATATTCTGCGGCAACGGCAAACGTTGTCAGAAATGACACAAAATGTGTTCTTCGTTATTGATTTATGAATGGGAAACTTTTAAGAAAGGATAGGCGAGAAGACGAAAAAAAAGTCTCCTAGTGATTAACTCAATATTGAAACCTAAGGAGACAGAGTCAACCAATTCCATGGGCGGAGGTAGAAAAATTCTCTGGTGTACAAATCAAATCGTGCCAAATTGGCCGACTGTCTAGTAGATGACATCCCCTAACATTGGAGAACCGGTTTCTGCCCGTAGGTTTGGTCCACAAACGATATGCCAATCTCTTCGGCAAAGATTACAACGGGGAACGTGAACAATCACGACCCCGCTTTATAAAAAGAAGAAGTTTCCTACCTACCTCTGGCCTGGGCGATGAGCGTCTCGAAATTAAATTAGAGGTTCGGAGCGATGAGTACCTCAAAATCGAACGCAAGAATTTGTGATCAAATTGCACTTTCCGAACTACTCAAGAGCCACTAAACGTAGACTTCTGTTACGCTTCAATGTTTATGTGCTTCTTTGGCATTGTGCCGGGATAATTAAAAAATAATCGGACCATCCTCTTCAGCAAAGAGGAGGAAGTCGCCAGCCTGGACAATTGGCGGTTTATCACTATTTTTTCTGCAATTCTCAGGCTGCTCAATAAAGCCATAGCGTGACGACAGATTGTCCTACCCATATACCCCTGGCAAAGGTCGACAGCGTGCTACTGAACAAGGTTACCCTTGACACCATATTACGCAACAATCTAAGTAGGGGAAAAATCCTACCATATGCTTTCATTAGATTCGATGTCACAGGCATCGTCTACAAAGCACTTCGAAGGTTTGGGGTAGGCAAGGGTACGCAGGTGTTTTGTGATGGATGGATACAAGTCACCACAACTATTGAGGTTGGAGGTCATCGTACCCGAATTATCGCAAATAACGCCGGTGTTAAACAGGGGAACCCATTATGTCCCATTCTGTTTAATCTCGTGATGGACGAGTTAGTTTGTGAATTGCAAACCTCTGATATCGGGTTTTCGCTTTTCACTCGGACGCGTTGTGACTTCAACAGGCAGTTCAACTGCGAGGTAACCTTCTACCCACTAGGGGCCTGCCGAGCAACCAGTCACCAGACGCGGTTGTCGGAACGGCTGTAACAGAGTGGAGTCTTTGACATATTTGCTTCAAACCTGTCCAACTACGCATCGGCGCAGGATTAGGCGCCATAACAAGGTCTCCAACTGTTTTACCAAAGCAACGTAGCGCATGGACTGGATTGTACAGGAAAAACCTAGGCTATGCCTCACAGATGGCAGTCCAAAAAAACCTGATCTGTTGTTCTGGAAGAGCGATCAAGTGATCCTGTGCGACGTCGCTATACATTGGGAGGATCTAACTTGTTTGTCGGCTCTTCCTATCATTATGAAGAAGAATTCACCCGCCTATAGGAAACGAACGTGAGCTAGGTTTAAATCGTTGTGGGAGACTGATGATACGCTGTTGTGATACTAAGCCTGTCCAGTACGAAAGGACATTTGATTCATGCACTCGCTCGAGCGGGCAATGGTGCGAAACTACTATCCGTGTTATTATACCTGTGGCACGTGGGTTTAAATTTAAGGTACTAATATGACCAAGTGTTTTAACTTCGCCAGTACTAATACACTCCATGACTATTCAAGTCTTCTGAGATGAATAATAATACAGGATATTTGACCACCTATTTTTATTTCCGCAACGGTATTATGAGCCTTGTCGTATGGACTTCGAACCAAATTAGTTTGTAATGTTGAGCTCGTGTTTCGCGCCACCGAAACTTACCATACTACTCGGTATATTTATCGACTTAATGATCATAGGAGTTTGGTTTGCTTATTTGTCTAGACTGAAAGCGGTGATAGTGGTGCGGGTTTGAATTTATGGTATTAATATGACCAGGGTGATTCAACAGCCGCCAATCCTATTACACTTCATGATTATTCAAGTATTCTCAGGTAAATTATAAGTCAGAAAATTTAACGACCCATTTTCCATTTCCACAACGGTATTATAAACCTTCGTAATATGGCACTTCGAACCGGATTAGTTTGTAACGTTGAAGTCGCGCTTTGAAGTAGTTAAACAATTGTTAGCAAGTGTGTTTGCAGTTTTGTAAACCGATAACAGTTTTAATTTATATTGTGAAAGGAACTAATTTATCAAATAAAATTGTTAACTTTTGTTTAACTACTTCTAAAACTGACTACTATCTTTTTGTTTTCAGAAGAGAGGAGCGGATAATATAGTCCACTATATCTATATTTTATTCAAAAAGTAAAGTGTTCCAAAATTATGGTCGCTGAAAAAACTATGTTAGTCAATAAACAATCCATATTCTGACAACTTCCAACCAAACTATGACACCCCCCAGCCAGAAATCGGTAGCTTGCAATATATACATATGAAAAAAGCAATATAACCGGAAAATCGCTTATGTCTACAAGTACTTTTCCGTAAGCTCCATTCTGATCATGTTAGTAGATTAAACCCAAACCCACACCACTACCGCCGCTAATAATCTAGACAAATAAGCAAACCTGTCTCCTGTAATCATTTTGTCGATCAATATACAGGCAATTTTTCAACGAGTCCTGATAAACTCAGCAGTACGATTGGCAAGTTTTAGTATTTTGAGACGCAAGTTTGACATTACAATCCGGCTCGAAGTACCATATTACGTAGGCTCATAATACTGTTGCGGAAAAAATTGGTGGTCAAATTCCCTGGCTTGTTATTTACGTGAGGGAAACCTGACAGCCACTGAAACATTACAATAAAACATTGTAAAACAAAAGCAAATATAATCGAATTTGTTTACTATAACGAGAAGGACGCTAGCATGCGAGCATTGTCAATATACAAGAACGACTTTTCTTCCACGCATAATAGGCGAATTAAAAAGTCCTTGAAACTAGCGGTGCAAAGAAAAGTTAACTAATTTGGACGGATATGGTTTGAACATAAACAGGAAGAAATAATTATAAACATTTACATAATATGTCTGTCACTATTCCACTAATATAAAGTCCATATAGACAAAATCCTTATGTATTTCAAAAGGGGGAAAATTTAGGAGGAAGCAAAACAACACTTTTGTATCGCAACCCCATATTTATATTGCTGGTGTTTTGGAATAATCGTCTATGGAGATCAAGCCTTTAATGATGTGAAGTGATATGAGAAACCAACTTGGAAAGACGTGAGAAAATGTGGTCGAATATGAAGCCATTATAGTTTAAGAAATGCCATTAGGAGTCTGAAGTTTATGAGCTTATAAGGAGTGCCATAGTTTGCTTCTGATGGCTGTTGGAAACGCATTTCAAAGCTCTGTCTCCGCCTGTCTTTACTTCTGCCTCTGTCGCAACATCAGCCTTTGTCTTTGCTCTGTCTCTGCTTCTGCGTTTGGCTTTGCCATGCCTCTGCTTCAGCCGCTGCCTCCGGCTTCGCCTTCGCCTATCTCTGTCTCGGTCTCTATCTCCGTCTCCGTCTCGGTCTCGGTCTGGGTCTGGGTTTGGGTCTCTGTCTCGTCTCCGTCTCCATCTCTGTCTCTGTCTCTGTCCATGCCTTTGTCTTTGCAGCTGTCTGTCTTTGCCCCTCTCGATCTGTCTCTTTCTTTATCTCTATCTATGTTTAAGCAGCTGCTTCTGCCTCTGTCTCAGCTTCTGTCTCTGTCTTTGTCTTTGCCTCTGTCTGTGAATTTTTTTCTGTCTTCGCATCTCTCTGCCTCAATCTCGGCCTCTACCTGTCGCTGTCTCTCTCTGCCTGTCTTTCCCCTCTCGCTCTTTCTCTCACCCTTTCTCGTTCCCTATTTTTCGTACCATTGCTGCATCTTCGATGACAACTCATTGCAGTACGCCATTGTATGCAAACGCTGCTTGAAAAACCAACATCCATAATAGCTCAGTTGTAAAATAAGTCCGTAGGTATACTTTATTCCCTTAACAAAATTTAATGCTCAGAAACTATTAATAGCACTAGTGTCGTAAAGAAAACAGTTCTCCAAATTTATCAAGTCGACATATTTGGAAATAATATATAAAAGCTTTCAAGAAACAGCTAATTGGAACGTTTCACATGCTCAAATTTAAAACTTGCGAGAATCAATACACCACACTTAGAAATATTCTAGTAAAGCAGATTTTTATGTGTGTAATTCTAGGAATCAATTAATTTAAAAGCACACGTGTTTCAAATAGAACAAACACCTTTTGTTCTGAGTTGTTCCAGCCTTACAAATTATAGTCCTAGCGTATAAGTTTGATATCGCCATCTGTTTTCGCAAAATTCGAAAGCAAACCATCTCAGCACAGGACGTCAACAGTAAGCACATATTTTATTACATGTGGCAAACCAGCCCCTTTTGTTCAGAAATGTTCTAAACTTCTGAGTTATTCTAGCGTTAGAAATTAATTCTAGAATATAAATCTTGTACCACAATCTGTTTTCCCGCAATTCAAAAAGAATCGATTATCGTGGATACGACGTCAAGAGTAAACTTGTCTTCTATTGTTTTCTAATTAAGCCCGTTTCGCTCTGAGACGTTATATACTTAGAAACCATAGTCTTAGCGTATGAACCTCGTACTACCAACTCTTTCCTCAAAAATTAAAAAAAAATCGTTTTTTTAGCAGTCGACGTTAAGAGCTTACATTATTTTAACAGAGAGGAGCTGGAGAAAAAGGGGGTTAAACAGTCTTTATTGTCGTATCGTAGGGCACTCTGTGTTGATTGGTTTGAGCTAGCCGAAACATATATAAAAAGAGGGATAGAATTTAGAGACGCAGGGCAGAAAGCCGAGTACGAACTTAGCAATAAAGTAATATGACACATCAACGTGGAACGAGAATACCGGAAAAAGCTTAGCCATTTATATATATATATATATATATATATATATATATATATATATATATATTATTGTGATAAGGGGTTGTTTAAGGGTGTACTTTATAGTAAAGGTCGTTTAGAAATGAGAAATTACCATAGGCAGCAGAAAACTGCATTTATTTAGTAAAGAATTGAGAAATGGAGATAGTTTGTAAATAGTAAGCAGTCAACACCCTGTATATAAAGTATAAGTAGTTTTAAGCGACGCAAATAAACATAGGAAGACGCATAATTAGCGTAGGAATAAGGAAGACATGCATTAGGTAAATAGGAGATATTTAACACCCCGTAGATAGAGTTTTAGTTACTTTAGGCAATGCAGATAATAATATTTTTTAGTGGAAGCACGCGTATTTTATAAGTAAATATAATAAAGTGTAATTAAACACTCATTCAAAAGAGTTCCAAACAATTCGGTTAATACGGAGATAAGAAATAGAGCTTCAGGAAGCATAGTGTAAATGCGTACAAAATAGTTAACCATTTTTAATAAGAAAGGAGATTAAAAATTGCGTAAATAACATGCATATATGAAAATTAAAAGTCGAATTGCATCAGTTGTTTGTGTACAACATGGAAAAGCAATTAGATTCGTCAAAACACCGCATGTTTGATAACAAGACAGCTGCGAGCAGGCCACAATTATTGGAAAGCATAGAAAATTACATCAGAAACTACTTTAAATGTCAAGATTTGATTGGTAAAAATGAGCGACGAGTTTGTAGACCATACCCACTGACGGAGTAAGAGGTCAATGATATATTAACAGGCACAGTGATAACGAAGCAGTTTTCAACTCAACAAAGGCCGAGGTGCGCCACTCTGAGACAAGTGAGATACGTAATAATAGTTTAAAGTGAAAAGTTGTATTAGTGCGACTAAGATGAAGATTACGATTGCCGATTAAACGGCTTCCGAGTCCTGGGAGAATAATAATACAATTTCTGAGTCCGGGGAGAATAGATGGTATTCTAAGTTTGGGGAAATTGATAAGAAGTAATAAGTCTGAATGAGATGACAATAAATTGGGGTGCATAAGTATAAGTTGATAATGGTAGTCCAGAGGGTGATGGCAATAATTTAAATGCAATGGTTCAAGCGTGTGGATAGACAATATTTCGAATGGGCATGTATTAATCCTGAATTGGGGGAAAATAAATTTTATTCAAATGGATGGCTTAATGCAGGAGAAATACTAGCTGATTATGGATGCGTCAATACGAAAAAAATAGACCAGGTCATATTTTTAGTTATAAGACATTTTTTTTCTATTTTTTTATTTGAATATTGAATTTGCTTAATATAAATGAATGTGAAAAAGTCAACAAAAAGAAGACTTGAATACGTATAAAGTGCGTGATATGATAAGAGGTTTTGAACGTTCCACACTTCTTTTTTTATAAAAATAATAGGTTTTTTTTGGTGACTTTGGGTTTGATTAAAAAGTATATCATTTTTGATAAATGAGATTTACAACATTAATTAATTAAAAAGTGTATTTTAAATAATTTACAAAAACTGTACATAATATTTGTTTTATTATATAGAATCGAATTAACTGAATTTTATAATTCCAAATAAATGCTAGTCGAGGTCATAAGATAAAGTTAATGGGAGTGATTTGATAATTTAAACAATCAAGGAGGAGCTATAAGTTGAATACGAAATTGATAACGAATAAGGCGGTAACGTATCAAATTTTGTTATTGGTCGACAAGGTCGAGACACGATAAAATCCAGTTAAGTTCCTGGAGGGAGTTTATAGCAATATATATATCATATATATATATATATATATATATATATATATATATATATTCAAATGAGTTAGATAACGGGTTTATAGGTCTATGTTTCTTTATAGATTAAAACTCTTTGTCTTTAACCAAGCTTTCGACTTTAATTAAAATCTTCATCAGGGTGCTGCAATATTATAACATCATTAAAATATTATAGATGAAATGACTTACAAAAACTGGAGTACAAAAGCAGGAATGTAACAAAAACAAATTTAAATATAAATCATAAAACACAAACGTAAACTAACATATTAAACCTAAAAGTATGTCGTTACAGTTTTTTGAATTTTATACGACTGAATGGTGACAGATGTTACTATAAGTTAAAATACAATGATAAGGTGATAAAAATATATAGTTTAATTTGATGTTCTTATTCTATAATTGTTTCTATGTATATTACCTAGTTTTAAAATATACGAATATATTGCACTTAAACTGTCTGTATCTGATTTATAATTTAAGGTATTATTGTTGTTTATGATATGTGTCATTTCAAGAAAAAGTCTCCCTTTGTAGTTAACTTCAGTATCTAAAATATTAACCTTATTAAAGTCAGGTTGGTGATTATATTTTTTTTGAATGATAGGCTAAGGCACACGAATCTTTCCCTATTTTACAGTCACTCCTATGTTGAACAATTCTGGACCGTAACCATTGAGAAGACTGTCCAATATAGATCTTATCGCAGTCCCTACAAGGAATGGAATAAATGATATTGGAATTGTTGAGCATAGGAGTCCTGCCTTTGATAACAGAAAATAACTGGTTGATTGTGAAAGGATTATATCTAGCAATTATGACAGAGTCATTCTGTAGGACATTTATTAATTTAAAAGTTAAGTTTTTTATCATAGGAAGTTTTCTGTAAGTAACATCGGTAGAGGGTGCTATATTATATATATATATATATATATATATATATATATATATATGTTATCTAACTCATTTGAATATAAATTAAAGGTCGTTATTTTGACATTATATATATATATATATATATATATATATATATATATATATATTGCTGTGATATCATTGCAATAACCCGGTGCCCCTTTTTGTGAAATAAAAAAGTTTTTTTTCTGTCAATTTTGATTTTAATTTTAATTTTAATACCTTGGCTAGCTCAGTTTTAACCACGCACGGAGCTTGCGGCGATACGAAAATAAGGAATTTCTTTAATTTCTTCTACTTCCTATGCCTTTTAAGCAAAACACAATTAACTACAATTACTATAATATTCTCAATATGTACAAGGCGTTTATAATGTCTTTGAATAGAAACTTTTTTAAATAATTGAACTAATTTCTTTCAATAATTATAATTCTCTTCAAATGAACAATAAGCCAGCAAAAATCGCCTTTATTGTTATTACATGAAGCCCTATGAATGGTGAGAAGTCTTCCTTAATCCTTTACTTAAATTATAACGTGTGCTAAAAGATTTTTGATGACCCTCACCTAAAATTTTCATGAATGCAATATTTAAAAATATTCAGAAATAAAATGCAATAAAATTCTTAGAATGGCTAACCTGTTGTCCCTTTTTGGCGTGTCTCGTTCCCCCAATTCAGACCAGTTTTTGCTCCAAATATTCGTCGTTTCAGCTTCAGCTTATTCATTTAAATGCTCCAGGTTGGATCCAGATATACTTATTTAACCTCCTCGGGTTGTATCCAAAGATTGTTTAGATACTATTTGCATATTCTTATATAATTTTTCCAGGTAGGTCCAGAGACTATTTTGATATTCTTGTTTTACTTCTCCAGGTTGATCCAAAAATTGCTTGGACATCCAGGTAGGATATAGGAATTATTTAGAGTCCTTTTGATAATATAAATCTTAAAATCTATTAAAAGTAACCTTTTATTATTTACGTTTTTGAGAAATATTGACGGACTTTTTAATTATTATGCACATCACCACATTAAAATTTATTAATTATAAAATCACTTGAAATTCTTTTACGTAAATATCGTGTTTCAGGTGATGTAAACCATGCCTTCTTTTAATTCAAACTGATTTGTTTACGAAATCCTGTTGTATTTAAAGAGAACGCCTCTCTGTTTACAATTGATCGAACAAGCGCATAGTCCAACAATTACCGCCTTGTACCTTAATCTTCACATGCAGGCTTGGGTATTTCTACGAATTTGGCATGTACAACGAAGTCGAGACACTTGTCCATGCACATAGGATTTCAAGTTGTTTGTATAGATTCGTTGGATTTTCAAATCTTCCATGGTCTTTCAAATCACGTACGTCTTGTTTGTGCAGTAAATTTGATGAACTTTGCTTTATCACTACACTGTAATTATTTTCTATCTATCAAGGTGTTGGATTTTATACCTTCTTGGTCACGTAGCTTTATATTTATTGGTGTGTGAAATTATATGCATTTTTCTGTTTTACGCATTTACAAACCTTCTTGTTTAAATGGGATTTTTTGTATTGGGTTGCAGCTTCTGTCCACTTCGTTTTATGACTTATAAAGTTGTTTATTTAATTGAATCTTTTGGAATACTCTTTCTTTCTTTGAGTCTAATTATAATTATAGTTTATATACAGGGCGTTGGCATTTGCTTTCTCGCCAAATCGTCGAATTTTGCATTTTATTTGTAAAATGTCTAGTTTTCTGGATTCTCATGATGTTTACATAAAGCGCACTATCCTAGTGATCATCCTATATACCCCTAAATAACCCTATTATCATAGCAATATATATATATATATATTGCTATGAGGTTTGTCCTGTAAAGAAAATCGAGCCCCGGCGTTGGGCCGTCATATTGTTGTAAAGTTTTCCCTCTGAATTAGCGCTGCAAAAACTATCTAAAATATATTCGTGCTTCACAACTTGGGAGCTATAATACTGTGTATTTACCTGCTCCGCTCTTGACTCCTAAATCCACTAAAACCTCTTAATAGTAAAACAGACGCTTACCTGGTAGCGCTGAATCTAGAAACTCCCGCTCACTGCCTCTATGCTATAACCTATAAGAAATTCACTCAAAATAACTCAATTCACAAAATACATCCCTCTCTATTTACATGAAATAAATATCAAATTTACAAAATACCTTTCATTATGTACACTCGTGTTATTAATAAAGTCAACAGCTTCATTTTCAAAAATAATGCTATTCGATAACCTTATTAAACAAATATTTTATTAAAGGAAGGCAGCGTTCCTCATACTTTAAGTTACCTCTTTGTCTTATCATGAGGTCGTGGTAAAACTCTTTAAATGTGAGTGCAAATTTACCGCACTACAAAAATAAAATAAGCCCCCTATACTTTTTACAACATAGCCTGGTTATCTGTAGATTAATTATCTTTGACTACCTCAATAAATTTCATTTACATCTAAAGTCCCATAAATTTTCAGTTCATTACAAACATCAAAATAAGAAACATTCCAAAGCACAAAAAGAACAAAAGAACCATGGTAAATATTTACCATAAAATGTTTTTATACAATTGGTTACCTGGAGACTATCTTCCAATAGGTAGCCGCCAACTAGCCCTTGAAGATGATGCCGTCCAGTATGGCACTAGTTCATGAAACAGTTCCCCGGTTGAATCACCATCACTCTGTGTATGTTCCTACCCCAAAATCTTTTCATTTAAAATAAAACCATAAGCATCCAACTTCCAAAATTTACTCTTCGGATTCCCATTATAATAAATTAATCAAAGATTGCTGCCTTCACCATCAAATACTCCCAAATTTTAATACTTTTCAGACATTCCTAAAACCAAAATTGTAATCGTCTGTACTTACATCCTTCAACTAATCTTCGCTTAAAATGCTTTATTTGATTTTTAACTGACTTGACTTGTCATCCCACTAACAAACTTATGTGCAATTATACATAAATTCACTAATTGTTTCCATTAAAAGTAACTCGATGATATGCGAAGGAATGAAGAAAAATTAAGAGAGCGTCTCCCCCGTTGAATGTGGGGTTATATGGGCTTTTTCTCCCTGTTTTCAAGTTTGCACGTAAACTTTTTAACGTACAACAATATTCTATGTAAAAGCACTAACTGTTCTTCATTTCTTAAAACGACTCGGCTAACCGCCTCTATATTATCGTGAAAAGCTCCAACGGCTCCTCATTTCCCCTGAATTATGACAACAAACACGTTAAAATACTTGGTAAAATATTTATAATAACCAACCGTCCTTGCTATTTAGCGAAAACTAGCCTCAACTGAAAATCAATTCCTATTACGTTCACGCCTTCAAACTAAACAAACACCTTTCATCTCTCTTGTTCGTATAGTCCGTTTTCACACATGTTTCCACCAGCTGAATATTTGCCCTACCTAATACAAAACTGTTGTGCGTATGCCTGCATCATCCAATCATCTCGCTCAATTTCTCTTCCTTCCTTTCAATCAATCCGTGTCTGCATATAATATTCCTAGAAATGATTGATTTTGTTGCCCTCTCCAAAATAAATTTGTTTGTCGTCTCCCTGGTATACTGCATCTATAATTAAATCCCAACATATGCTATTTCTCACTTGCGTTTCTGCTCCGTCGTTGTTCCTCCATGACATTTGTTTTAGCTTCCCTCCTATACTACCTTTATGATTAAAATCGATATCTTAATACAAACATATTGCGTCTTCGTCATACTTATATGTGCTCTGGTCTGTTCTTGTTGTATACTAACTGTACTAACTTCCAACGGTTCCTTTCATTCGTAAAACACATTAATTTTTATAAGCTTGTTTATCGTAACCTGTTAACTAGAAATATTTCCCCCTTTTAGTTTGTACACTATGCTTTTAAACGTTTCTGGTTTTACCCTCCAAAATAATAATAATCCTACTCTAATAAATATGGAGAGCTTTTATGTTTTCGTATACTAGAACAACAGCGCTCTCGTTGAACTTTCGGAAATTGTGGCTCCGTGACCTGTACGTCTTTGTTTCGTTAAGGATCGGCTGATTTCGCCGGATCCTCGCGCATGCCTAGCTTATATCTCCAGTATCAGCACTTCAGACGTGAAACCTTGGAACTTGAGTGATGTGCGACTTGGACTTGGAAAATCAGCACAAAACGAGTACCCGAAGGGAATGGCTATCAGTTCGACGTGGTAAGCGTCGGTTACCGGAAAAACCGCGTGGAGGTTGCCACCGGGGTCCTCAGGTCCCCGCCCGCCGCCGTAGCAGCCCCAATGGGCGTCTTACGACTCGCATCTCCAACATTCCAGTTAAACTGGCTAATAACTTAAAGCTAATATCACAGATATATGACAGTCCCGTGGTACCTGTCAATAGGGGTTAAAGTATCCACGGGAAAAAAACTGCACAGTTAAAATGCATAACGCCATGCCAATAAGGGTCAATTACGTTCCAAGACGTCACACCAGGATAACACCACGCCAAAAGGGGACACTGATGCTCCCACATATAAATAAATAAAACCCTAACCTAATAATAATTTAACACGACGCCACAATTAAAACACACATAAATGTTGGCGAGCTAGTGTCTGAAATTTTTGGAGTCAGGGCGGTAACCGATATTCCCGACCTGGACCCCTTCGCCGGAGAGCAGCATTGTAGTCCATGAACTCGTGATACAGTTCTATGGAACTTAGGTGCGCTATTAACGACATGGTCAATAGCGTCTTTCGGTCTGTGATGCTCAGCTGAGCTAGGGCTTTGACCGTCTCCTTGGGCATCGCTCCTCTCGTTCCTACCACAAGTGGCCGGACTTCTCTTGTGAATGCTCCTAATTCCAGAAGGAGGGGCGGTATCAGTTGGCTATATTTGTCGATTTTCGATTGTCGTCCCTGACCTAGGTAATCGTTGTCCTCGTGGCGGGCTGTTACGTCGACCACGAAGACCCCTCTCTGGTTCCGTATCACCAGATCGGGTTTAAGATTCCTGCCCGAGGGTAGCCGTAACGTAGGTTCCCTCGTTACCGATACCGCTGGCCGCTGCTTTTGAACTTCACCAACAATGAAGTCGCAAATCTCGTTGTGGCGGCGGATCCTCTTGCTCTTTGTGTGTGTGCACCGTTCCAAGATGTGTCCCAGTCTCTCCAGCTGGGAGCCACACCTGCGACAGTTGAGGTCCGCCTGGGGACCGCACTATTCATGGCAACCCTATTTGCGCATGGATTTGTTCTAATCTTTACCGCCGTAATCTCTCTGCAAGGCTTCAGGGGCGTTGGGTTTCGAAGCCATGCGTTGGCAATTTTGTCGTCGGTGAGCGCCGCGACCGACTTGTCCTGATAACCCTGGACGGCCCATCGTGCAAGCTCGTCCTTCTTGACCCGCCTCTTCCATAAGTCGATCTCTGGTTGAGGGACGGGCCATACAAGCCTGCACGCAGCGGACATCCTCTTCAGCCTTGTTTCCAAATTGGTGCCCGCTGCTAGGGTCTTCATAACTGGATCGTCGCTCTGCAGGAATTTAATTCCTGCCTTGAGAGTGCTTGAGACGACGATCGTTTCTAGCCTTGAAAATCCCAATCGCCATCGTTCTTGCCACAGTAGAGCAGTCCATTCGAAATAGCCTGTGGCAAGTGATATATTTCTTGCAGAACTACCCATAGCTCCTGGTCTAGTGATCGTAGGTAAGTGAGTGGCGGAACTGCTATCACCCACTGATACAGATAGTGGGGGATTAGGTAACGGGAGATCAACTCTCCTTCTGGTGGGGCTTGAGTGCTAGCCGTTTTACACGACTCAGCACTGCAGCAAGGTTAGCCTTGACGCTTTCGATGTCTATTCCAGCCCAAGGAGATATCTTTACACCAAGGTTGGTTAAGTAAGATCCCGGGCTCGTGAACGGGATCGCATCCCCATTCTCCATCTTCAACCCGGGGTCAGTCAGGTACCAGGAGTCTTTCGTAGGAATCAGACGGAAGCAATCGCTCTTTTGCGCCGACATATTCATACCTAGGCCCCGTAGGTACTGCTCCGTCTGCCTGAACAGACTTTCTGCCCGCGATAATGTGCCTGCGACGAGTATTAAATCGTCTGCGAAGGCCAGGCAAGAAATGTGTGTCCCCACTTATGGAGTACCCGGGTTGCTTTTCCAGGTCATGCAGCAAAGGCTCCATTACTGCATTGAAAAGGAACGGTGAGAGGGGGTCACCCTACTTGACCCCCCTCTAGAGCACGATATCGATCGTCGAATCCCGAATTTTGATCTCCGTGTGCACATCTTTATATCCATGCGTATCATCTGCCGTGGAAGACCCTTAGCCTACAGTGTAGCCCCAATTGCCGGATGGGAAACCGTGTCGAAAGCCTTACTTATATCAATCTGCACTGCAACCAGGCTAGTGCCGGTTTGTTTTGAGTGCCGCAGCAACTCATTCAAGATGTGCACATTATTGAAGCACTCCGACTCTGAAACGAAGCCTTTTTGCCGGGGCGTAAACTGGACATGCTGCCTGAGCTTGGAGTCTATTATACCCCAATATAAACGACTCAAGATGGAGCTAATGGTAAGGGACCGATAGTTCTCGGCCCTCCTATCGTCCTTACCCTCCTTGGGAATTAGCAATGTCCTGTTCATCCTCCAAGATGTTGGTTGTCTTCCTGCCTACATGAAGAAGTTGAACAGGAGACGGAGGACTTCTTGCTAGCCAGCGCTCCTGACGTGTTTCACCAAAACACCATCAGGGCCAGCGGCAGTGGACTGTTTGGTGCGGGCTATTCGCTTTGCGATTTTCACGCTTGTAATGAGAGTAAGTACCTCAGCGGCTGCCTGTGGTCCTACCGTACTTCTGGCTTGTACCCCCATAGTGTATTGTACAGATTCCGTATGTGATCAGGGTTCAACTTGTCTGAGCCGCAGCCCAGCTCAAGCCAGTCCACATTATCCCTGACCATCTTGGCCACCTAACCTGGGTTTTTCTTTAAGAAGTCTTGGGTCCCAGCGTATAGGTACTGCCGGCTCGCACTTTGCTTGGCCCTTCCTCGACAACGACGGACACTTCTTTGCTCCTCCCCGGTTTTCAGGAGGGCAGTGTCTTGTGTGTACAAGTAATCCACGAGATTTTGGAGGTTTTCTATGCCGCACGGGAGATCTTATAGCCTTAGAACCGCCTCTACAACGCCCGATCTCCAGAGGTCAGCGTCCTCTGGAGACGTTGAGGTATGAGTTTGTTCCCCCACCGGGACCTTTTCTCTAGTGGTGTCGGGAACCGGCGGATTCTCCGGGGGCAGGTCGAGCTCCCCGGCCGACTCCGTCTCTTGGGACGGAGCCGAACTTGTATAGTCAGTCTCTGCTGGCATTGGCTCTGCCTCTAATACGCCATGAGCCAGGCGGTGCGCTGCCAGCCGTATCTCACGCATCTTTTATAAACAACAGTTCTTCGCTTATCTCTAATCTGTTTTGCTGTCTTACTTGGGATGTACTCTGCCATCTTCTTTGCGAGGAATTTCTCACTTGCGTGAGTTATTTCTATCTTCAGCATGAGTTCGACCTCCTCATCACTGAAGATGGTAACCCCCGCCGTGCTCGGGGTTTTTCTTTCGCGGCGGTTCCCGCCACGTTTTGGTCGGCCGAGTGAGCAGTCCTCATGTGGATGCTCACTCCGGTCTTGTTCTTATACCTTTTCCCGCAGAGGCTGCACGTAGCCTCTGGGTCCTCGGGAAGAGGTAGCGCACAACCTTTGCACTTTGGCATGTGGCACCTCATGCCATGTAAAGATCTAAAGATACATTTAGATCTTTAGATATACTTTCTGATCTACATTTAGATCTTTATTCGGAGCCCTAAATTGTTAAATATTAAAACACAATTCATTTAATAGTTTACATTACGTTTACGCGTAGAACGGCTGTTTTTCGTTGCACATATTGGCACTTTTAATAAATTATTGACTTTTCACTAATTGTTACTGGTACGTAATTTTCCACTTCAAATCGACGTGGTTTGTGCCTTGTTGAAGATATACTGTTCATTTTTGAGTTTGCTATGGTATTTATAAGCCCCACCTTTCAACGTTTTAATCAGCGTGTTCGTTGATCAAAACTTGTACTTTGCGCCTATCTCTGTAGAACCCTGTACTTCTCAAAATCCTCTGGCTTTAATTGTTGTTTCTTCATTCAATCTAGCACGTAGACTTCAGTATATTCCAGTATATTCTTAGAATTTTCAAATATTTATGGCATTCTGTCACGTATTTTATATTTGTGTCGTTTATAGTCCAAACTTTTATCATATCGCGGACCGCCTGTTATTTATTGTTTGTTATTTCAAATATGTTGGATTTTCATGTAAATATGATATTCCAGTCACGTACTCATCTTTCTAATAATGATGTATTTGAATGCGTTTTCTTGTTTATGCGTTAACATTTTTAATGAAAATTTTAAGTGGCTAGAATGCCAGATTGTTTATCTTTACTGATTACGTGTTTATTTTGATGAAACTTGATGTATTTAAAACATTATCTTTGTTCGTTTCTTTAACTTAACGCGTATTATAAAACGCACACATTATTATTTTAGCTAAATATTATCTAATTATTGCAAAATGAGCTTCTTTCTTATGCATTAAATTAAATATAATTTATATACAGTCTCCTTGCTATTAATCTTTTGTAAAATATTCAATTCACTCCTATTTAATGGTGGAATTATTTGGTTTTCTTAACGTTAATTATTTATACATTTATCTTACGACCCCTATGACCTAATCGTTAATAAGCTTTATATACACCTTTAGATTTTTATTTAAATACCATAATAAAAGTTAGTTATGCGTATTGTTTTAATACGCAAAATAATGCAAAACACCTTCATAACTCACTCTCACACATCACAACAATTTCCATAGTTTATATAAACAACAAATTCTAAAGCGTTACCTGGAATTTCTTGAAGATTCCTACTCCGTTGACGATGCCGTTAAGTTGTGCTGCATGCTCTGCCTCCACAATGCATCCAAATCCAAATTTATTACACTTTTTTCATAATTGCGTACTTTAGTTTAATTTAATTTAATTTACGTTTCATTACTTCACTTCACGAGCTTGTTTAAAATAAATGTTGCACCTCAATAAAATTTTAGACTCGACATTATTCGCGGTTCAAAATTATGAGGCCAACACTGTACTATTTAATTTAAAATAATTTTATATACTTACAAGCTCGTGGTAAATTTCTGTTCGTAGTCTCAAGCGATGAAAGTACTAAGAGAACGAAGTTAAAAGAGAGTGATGCTAATTCCCCCAGAGCATTTATACACTTCGAATGTAACCTCTCCAGACTCTCCTAACGCGAAATCCTTTATTTAAAATAATACTTCTTAAAATTTTGGTTCAACCGTTTTCGAAATCTTCGAAATTTAACTCGTCGTTATTATATTTTCCAAAAAATTAACATTCAATATTCCCGTGTTTGTCTGTTATACTACTCACTATATAAGCCAATAAGATATTCAATGACGTCTTGAAACCCCGCCTGTATTAACGCTATTCCTTTCTTATGCATATTCTATGTTTCCTTCTAACCTTGTTTAAGTGGTAGAAATCGATATTACTGTCCGCGTTTCAAACTAACCCATGTGGACTGAATACGTGCGTTTTGAAATGGACTGTTATTATGTCTGTCTCATTTCGACGTATTTCCTTGATCGTCTATCCCTTCTGCACTCTAAGGAAACTTTTAGTTAACATTTACGCGAATCGTCCGACCGTTTACCCGATATACTTTGAACAAATAAGGGGAACCTGACATTTCCAAAACCTGCAGGTGTTCAATTAACAAACGTTTTAACACAACATTTCTAGGAGGTTGTGTTTCAAGGTATTTTATATTCAACGGCTGTTTATGTGTTAGCAAAGCGTTTCACCTTGGTATTATCGATTTTTCATGCTTTTATGCGTATTAGACGTAATTACCCGTTCAATTAAACTCAATTAAATCAATTAATAATTTGCATTAGCTTCTACAATTTATTTTCTTTACGACCTAACTAAATTTTAATCACTACTTGTGAAATTTTATTAATACTTGTTACTTTAAAATGAACAAAATGAAATAAATTTCGCACGTAAACTCTGGTTGTTTCCTCTATACAGGGGG
The DNA here is from genome assembly GCA_036346225.1 of Platerodrilus igneus. Classification (NCBI taxonomy): domain Eukaryota; kingdom Metazoa; phylum Arthropoda; class Insecta; order Coleoptera; family Lycidae; genus Platerodrilus; species Platerodrilus igneus. The sequence continues at coordinate 4,802,024 of JARFIW010000053.1, read as the reverse complement.
TTTGAAATTACCTTGTTTATACTTAAATTTAGCCCTTTAAAACCACTACAATATATATATATATATATATATATATATATATATATATATATATTGCCGTGGAACTGCCTTTTTGTTCACCGGAACTGGTACTTTCTTAAAAACATTTGAGCCCCACAGATTGGGCGTCATAAATTGCCGTAGAACTGCCTATTTTAAGCTCAGAAACTTGCCAGTTACAAAAAAATCAATTTTCACAAATATAAAAATTCACAAATTTTTCTTACCCGTTTTCTGCTCTATCTAATTAATTTCTTCAGCAGCTTCTCTGGCTAGCTCAGCTGTGCTTCTTCTCGTATACCTAAATTTACTCTCATTCTCTTTACCGTTCACACACCATTCAATAAAATCACATAATAATACAACAATCATACAATATTTATTAACCACTATTTACAAATAATAATTCAGAGTTATTTACAGTTCGGTGCTCAAGTTACACCTCAATACATGCTATCTTTGTAAAGTCCTTGTTTTTTTAAAATGGAAATTTCTAACACATTTACTGCAACAGGAGTAAATGGGCCCCAAATAATACCTTATCTTCGTTTATTACTACACACTAGAGTATGGTAAGCTCATGATAACCCAGTTTATTAATGTATGCTTTCCACTTTGCATACTATTACTACAAACTTAAAAAAAAACCAAGTACTCTTAACAGTTAAATTTAAATTCATCAAGCAATTCAATAAACTTTACGTACACCCTTTGTTTTATATTCAAAATACCATATTAATAGTCAGCTATACGTATCCTTTTCAATACGTAAGATAACGAAAAATACAATCAAAGTTCACTCTCACACATCACAAATAATTTCAACAGTTTATAAAAAACAGCAAATTCTAATGCGTTACCTGGAAAAACTTGAAGATTCCATCTCCGTTGACGATGTATCATGTTCCAGAACCCCTCGGCCTAGTGATTATGCGCGCGGTTCCACCAGGTGTTTAAAGATAAACACACTCTAAGCTGCGCTTTGTGCTAGCCATTCCATCTCTATTTCAATATCCAAATCCATGTATATTACACTTGTTTATTATCGCCTTATTAATTTACGAGCTTGTTAAAGTATTCGTTGGACCTCAGGTAACTTTAAATAAACTCGACACTATTCGCGTTTCTAACTATAAGGCCACAACAATCTAATACTGTACTACAAATTTTTAATACTTACAAACCTCGTCAGTTGATTTTTGTACGTCGTTAAGCAATGCAAAATTAAAGAGAGCCCTCCTAATTCTTCCAGAGTATTTATATCATAAAGCTAGGCCCCTTTTGGCCACACTTTACGCGAAATACCTAATTGCAAACTAACATTTCCGCAAATTTTGTGTAACCGTTTTAAACTTCTAGAAATATTTCTCGTCAACACGCTCTATCATACCAACTATCACATTCACCTGTCGCGTGTTCGTCTGTTCTAAAACTATCTATTTCGACCAATCATACATTTCAATGACGTCTTATAACTCCGCCTGTAATATCTCTATTCCCGTCTTATGCATATTTGATATCGCATTCTAACCTTGCTTGTGTGGTAGAAAATCGATATCGCTGCTCGCGTTTTAAGGACCCCACGTGGATCGAATAAGCGCGTTTTCAATCAAATGCTTTTATGCCCGTCTCATTCTGTAACATATTATTAATTGTGCATCCTTTCTGCTCGTTAAAAAGCTTTTGTTAGCGTTTATGCGAAACCACCGACGGTTAAACATTATTTTTTTAAAGCTCGCCTTGTTATCTACACAAATAACCGGAAGGTGACTTTTCCAACATGCAGGTGTGCTCAATTAATGATCGTTTAAAATAACACTTCTCGGAGTTTACATTTCACAGTATTTTATACAACCGACGTCTGTCTGTCTGTTAAGAAAGCTTTTCGCCTTGAGATTATTGATTTTTCATACTCTGCTGCGTTTTCTGACGTTATATCCCCTTAAATTAAAATAAATTAAATTAATTAATAATTTCTATTGGCTTATACAATTGATTTTCTTTATGCATCTATTACCTTTTAATCCCTAATTATAAAATTTTGTCAATACTTGTTAATTTAAATTAAATAAATGGAATTAATTTTGCACGTATATAAATGGTTCCTTTCTCTATACAGAGTGTTAGGAAATGGCATTGTTGACCACCAAATTTAACCCTTTAAATCCACTACAATATATATATATATATTGCTGTGATAAGGGGTTGCTTAAGGGTGCACGTTATAGCAAAGATAGTTCGGGAATGAGTAATTAAGATAGTCAGCAGAAAACTACACTTATTTAAGGAGATAATTAAGAAATAGACATAGTTTGTAGATAGTGAGTAGTCAACACCCTGTATATAGAGTAGAGATAATTCTGGGCGACGCAGGTAAACTTAGGAAGACGCATAGTCGGCGTAGGAATGTGAAATAAATGCATTAAAGTAGATAGTAAATATTAAATACCCTGTAAATAAAGTTTAGTTAATTTAGGTAAGACAAATGAGGATATTTTTCAGTGGAAGCACGCGTATATTTGATAAAGTGTAATTAGACACGCATTGAGAAGAAGAGTTCCAGACGATTAAAGTAATGCGGATATAGAAATAGAATTTCAGGTAGCTAATATAAATGCGTACAAAGATCTAACCATGTGATAAGGGAAACGATTAAAAATTGCGTGAAACATATGTAAACATGGAAATATAAAGTCGGGTTACATCAGTTGTTTATAGAAAAGCAAGTAATCTATCAAAATACAATATGTTGACAATCGAAAACAGCTGTAGGCATGTGGTGATTATGGGAAAATGTCGAGCATTGCATCAGAAACGGCTCGTAATAAAATTATTTGATTGGTCCGGGACAACGACAAGTTCTAGATCACACCCACGGTTGGAGTGGGAATTCGAAATGATATTAGCAAGCTCCGTGATGGGGAAGTCAGTTTTAAACTCAATCAAGGCCGAAGTGCATTGCCATGAAACAGAGTAGTACGCGATACGTATAAGAGTGAAAATTAAATAAGTGAAAATATGATTACAATTGCCGTTTAAACGTGAGTATGTTTTTAATGAATTTATTGTAAACTAAGACATAGAAATAATAGGGCTTCGATTTCTGGTTCTGATTCTGATGTCTGGGGAAAATAAACTACAAATTAGAGGTCTGATGTTAAGAAAAATACAGTAATGCAATTTAAATGTCAAGGGAAAAAGAAGAATAATAATAATCTTGAAGTACAGGGGCGAAACGAGCTGCAATTTTAAGTCTGGGGCAAGAATGATGAAAGTTTAAGAATTGGAATAAATTGGGGTATATGATTTAATGGTGCTGATTAATAGTGTAATAATTTGAATGGAATCCCGAATTGGGGAAGATCAATTTTAGTGGGAGCGTCGATGTGAAAAGATAAAACCAGGTCAGAGATTTTTAGTTATAAGATATTTGTTTTTTTTATATGGAGTATTATTTTATTTTTATATTTAATTTGCTAAATTACTATGGGTTTGTGAACAAGTCAACAAGAAAGGTTGCATATTATATGAATGAATAATGAGAAAACAGGTTTGGAATATTCCACGCTCTGTTCCTAAGGGTAGTAAATGTTCTTTGGTGACTTTGGGGATTTTTAAGTACCAATTAGATAGTTGTTAATAAATCAAATTTATAAGAAAGGTATTACAAATAATTTCAAAAGCTGTATATAACATATTAGTTTCATTATACAAAATCTAAATTTACTGAATTTTATAATTGCAAATAAATGCTAGCCGAGGTCAAAGACTTAAATAGTAGAAAGGCGGAGCCACAAATTGAATAGGAGAGATAACCCGCAAGGCGGTAACATATTGAATTTTGTCATTGGTTGTTAAAGAGTTGTTTAAAGATAACGTCCAGTTTGATAGTGATATTAAGAAAACAGCTGGAGGAGGAAATAACTACATTTAATCGTGAATGTTAAAATGGTGGTACAATAATTTAATATCATAGCAAATAAAGATATCAAACCAAAGTTAGAGCATGATAATAATTCTTTTAATATTATAGCAATTAAATAAAGCGCACCAACGTAAGGGCACGTAGCATAGCAAACAAGATATAGTACCCAAGTAGGGGCTCGATAAAACGTAAGTATTACAGCAATTAAAATATGGTCGCCCAAAGTAGGGGCACGAGAATATAGCGAATATCACAGAAATATATATATATATATATATATATATATATATATATATATTATTGTGTAAGGGAGGGGGTTAGAAGGTTTCTAAAGGTATATTTGTATTAATAGGGGTGTATGCCAAGCGATAGGGTCAATATTTCAGATTTAATAATTTAAAAACTATAAATTTTGCTATACTTTACATACGTTAAAGTATGTACCATTTCAGATTGAAACTTATATGCCAAAAGGTAGTAACATGACTTTATGACGTTGATATAATGCACGGTACTTGAGGTTTTATACTGAGTTGATATTTCATGAGCCAGTTGAGAGTACATTTGCCGTCGGAAAGCCGGACGCATTTATGGATATCTGCAATATAACAAAGCGTCCAGGTCGTGTATGAATTATTTGGATTTCCTTTTTATAGAATCAAACTTTTAGACGAATTGTAAATCAAAATTTAAAGTGAATCAAAATGTAAAAGGTTATTGGAGTTTAGTGAAGTGTTTTGGACCAATGGTAGAAATTTAAAATTATTATAAAGACTATAGCGAAGGTATGTTGGACACTGAAAGATAGGAGATTTGTTATTGGATGTTATATATGTAAAAATGTTATTGTAGTAAGCTAAGTTTGTTTAGTTAATAACTAAGCAATATAAATAAGGGACTTCTTTTTAAATTTGTTCAGATACAGACCTATTTATGAAACCTGCGTTAAAATTGTAAAATAGTTTTGAAATAAAAGTTTATTTGTGTATTCATCGAGTATTATTTAATTCAAGTATAAAAGAGTTTATAAAAGTGTTTAAAAGTGAAAAGGAAAGTCAGCGTGTATGTAAAGAAGATTGTGGAAGTGGTTATTGATGTAAAGGAGAAAGCGACGGTATATTATTTGAGAAGATTAGTGTTGGTTTTGGGATAGATTTGGGTATTACGGCAGCAGGATATTGGAGTGGATAAAAGAAGGCATCGACGACGTAAAGAATTTGGATTGATTTGAGAAGATATAACGGCAGAAGGACATCGTATGGATAATTGGTATAGCAGGATTAGGAGTGATTTGTATTAAGACAGCGGGATTGATTTGGTTGTGCGAAGAGAAGTAAGCGGGATACGGAGCAGAGGAACAGGAGATAGGAATACGGCGAGGAAGAATTGACGCAGGAAAGTAGATAAAGGTTTTACTAAATTCTAAATTGGGGTAACATTATTTCAGGTTTGGGGCATCAAAATTGTTTTACAAATACCTGGAGGCAGTGCGCAAGAGGACAATTTTGGAGAATCTTGTGTAAAAGTGCGTACGGCAATTTCGAACTTGAGCCAGCAGTCAAAGGAAGGCCTTCAGCGCAGTATATTTCTGGTAAGTACCGTGAATATATTAGAACGTCAGAAATTAAAGTCATAAAAGTTACATAAATTAATTTGACATCAGGCATCGTTGATCTAATAAGATTTGGCATATTAAAATAAATTTAGTACATTTCAAAAGTGGTAAAACAAACGAGGGTGCAGTTTGGTTGGGTATTGCACATCTACTCACGATTGAACCCACGGTGAGTAGGTGAGAAAACCCTGAGATTAAAGTTTCAAATAGTCGAGGCATATAAAATATAGTAATTAGTAAAAGAAAAACCAACCAAACGTTTGCTAAAGCACCTCGATTTGAAATCATTGTGACGACGACAAAAGTCGTGTAATAAAATCTTGTTTAAAGGAGGAGTAATTATATTATATAAAATAAGAGAGAAAAAAAAAACATAGTAATTATATACAAGAATATATATATATATATATATTGTTGTGATATGCTCCTTTGAATGCGGGAACTGGGTCCTTTCAACAAAAAAATTCTAGTCCCACCGATTGCATCATCAACTGCTGTGATCCTCTTTTCGCCTCGGCTGCTCACCTAATTTTATAAACCTCCTCATTCATAAAATTAAACAACACATTCCTACCACAAACATCAACGTTAACTCTATTTACATCAATATTCAGAATACATTAAATTTTCAAATTAAATTTCAGCATAAAATTTAGTTTTAAAAAGAATTTCAAGATTAATTTTATTATCACTTTAACGTGCATCCAGAATTAAAGTCCTTGTTGGATGCCTACTAATTAATATAACAATATAAGCAGACCGGAGTCTGAGTATAAAGGAGCATCTACCACCCTTTACGTTAATTAACCAGGTTCGTCTAATTGAGCTCAAAGACATACCCATATTTTCATCATAATTCAGAACATCAATACTAAATACCCTTTCTACTTAAACAAGCAAATTTCATCTTAAAATTAAAATTTTATGGTTAGTACAATTTCACTAATGCCCATTTAAAGTAAATCAATTATAAAGTTATTCAACACACACAAAAATGTCAAACAAAATAGTATAATTTACCTGAAGGTTACTGTCCTCGTAGCTTCAATGTACATCGTCCCTTTAGTTAATCACACCATTCCAACAGGATTATATTTACGGCTTCTAATTCTCAACGCTTTTAAAATTTTCTCCATCACCATTTATTTAAAGTTGTTTCTGGGCTTTTCCGGAACTCATCTGTGTATATCTGACTCTTGTTTTTTGGATCCAGACACGTTTTTGAACCATTTAATTATTAACACCCCCGAAAAATAGCAAAGAAATTCATGCGTCTTTCACCAATATACGCCAAAACTGCCTACTTTTGTGTATACATTTGTCGTTGTAAATTTTGCTAATTGGTACAGTGATACTAAATTTTATTACCTTGTATCTAAGTGCACTGAAGTACATTCATGTTAGCACGTAAATAACAAACTATTTTGAATCACTAAAATATACGAGCAAAATTTTAAATTATTTTATCAAACTAAAATGCACTGTTTAACATCTTGAATCAAGTCGCGGATGTAAGAGCTTTTAACGCATCGAATAGTCAAAAGTCTAAGAGAGATTGTTTATATTCACCTCGGTATATATAGCAAAAAGCCTGTCTGTCGGTCTGTTCCCCAAAACGGGTAATTCTAAAGAATTTCTCATTCTATGTTCCCAGTCCGTCGCTCGCGCGTCGGTTTTACAATTTTTCACTCGCCCCATTTAAATCTCAGAAATTCTCACACAGCACGCACACATGTCCGAGAAAACTAATTAATTTTGTACAGAAATTGTTGTTTCTACCTCTGATATTTGCATCCTATTTTCAACCAATTGTGACCCTCGTGACGTTGCTTAAATCACGCCTTTTACTATATGTGTCTTTGCTTGACGCATTTTCTCTTTCCTTTTCTAACCTGTTCGTATTGGTGCAAATTGATATTCTTTATTATCGATTATATTTCAGTCCATGTGGACTATCTGGGTTAAATAATCCCGTATCGCACATTCTCGTGAATATTAAGCCCCGGTTTCTCCAAGATTCTTTGAAACCATTTGTTATCTACACAATTTTCGCCGTACGTGATATTTAAACTACGCAGGTGTTCAAAATAATATTAATTCTCAGAGCTTTTTAAATAAACCCTGTTTTGTATTTCGTGATAAAGCATCTGACCGTTTCCAATATCCTTAGAATCGACATGTTTATCTAAACAAATTAACTGAAATTGCCTTTTAAAATACGCAGATGTGTTCAAACATCCTACTTCTAACTAACACTTCTAGGATTTGCTTTTTATTGGGTTTTTACAAGTTTCTATAGATATTATCTGTTACTAACGATTCAATTAACTTCAATTAAAATTGACTTCTATCCTTTCATTTTTAGCGAATACAAGTTAAATATTAATTATTATGTGTACACTTTGTTTTACTACCGGTTACTTAAAATAGGGTTAATTAATATAAATTTTGCACGTAATTTCCATTTGTTTAGGAATAATTACATTACACGCAGAGCTTTTTAATACTGCTTCTTTTGATATAAAGCGTCTTGTACATGATTTAAATCTCTTATGTTTAATGAAACTAATAAATTTTTATGCTTCACGGTTTTAATAAAGCGTATTATTTAATAAAATTCCTTATACACGGTGATTAAAATTATTTGATGTGATTATTTAATTTTCTACCCTGGTCTAAATATGAGTAATATATATATATGATATATATATATATATATATATATATATAATATAAGTAGTGGGTTTTAGGTCTGCTGGAGGATTAATAAGACTCTTTTTATTACCTAAATTTTCGAATATATTTATATTCTTCTTCAGAGGTAGTACGGTAATTTAATAAAGCTATGTATCGATCTGTTTTGTCATGTAAGCATTTGGTTAACATTAATTGTATTTTTCAATGGTGCGTTCAACTTGACCATTTGATCGACTTAGATATGGACTAGTTATTACATGTTTAAACTTCCATTGTTTGGCAAATTCTTTAAATGCATTAGAATTAAAGGTGGTCCACCATCAGAAACGAATACTGATGGGATACCATGTCGGGCAAAATAGATTTTAGGTGTGTAATGACGATATCACTAGCGTGACGACCATTTTTAACAAAACTAATTCGACATATTTAGAAAAATAATCGACAACAATTAAATAAAATTCTTTGTTGGGTAATTGGAAAAATCTACTCCGACTTTGTTCCATGGAAGTAATTTATAATCATGAAACAATAATGGTTCTTTCGAATTATTACGACGATAAATAATGCAAGTTTCACATTGATTAATAAAATTTTCAATGTCGTTATGAATGTTAGGCCAATAGACTACAGACTTTGCGAGACTTTTACAACTAGACATTCCTTGATGTCCTTCATGCATTAATTTTAGAATTTCCTGCCTCAAAGGTTTAGGAATAATCACGCAGTGTGATTTAAATAACACTCCATTAATAGTGTGTATTTCATCCTTAATAGGAAAATACGGCTTTATTAGATTATCAACTTGATGTTTTTTTATTGGGCCAACCTTCACGGCAATATTGTATAAGTTTTTGTGACGTTTCGTCATTTGTAGTACTTTCTTTAATATAATTAAATTTGTCGTTGCTAATTGGTATGTTACCAAGTAACAAATTAACATGCAGACTTAAGTCCGTATCTATGTCAGACAAAGCATGATCGCTGAGTGCTGCACGTGATAGGGTGTCCGCGACATACAAATATTTTCCTGGTTTGAACACTACATCAAGATTATAGGGTTCAAGACGTAACATAATTCTTTGTAGACGTGGTGGAATGTTGAATAAAGGTTTTTTAAAAAGACTAACTATTGGTTTATGATCAGTTTCAACAGTGATTTGTTGACCATAAATATATTGGTGAAACTTTGTACATCCAAATAGTATACCTAATAATTCTTTTTCTATTTGGGCATAGTTTCTTTGACTATTATTAAGAGTTGCTGAAGCATAAGCGATAGGATTTCGACTATGAGAAATAACTGCTCCCATGGCATCTTTCGAAGCATCAACCGATAATGTTAACTGCTTGTTCGGGTCATAATAAGTTAAGACTGGAGCATTGGTAATAAGCAACTTAAGTTCATTAAACTCAGATTCATGCTGATCATCCCAATGCCACAATGTATTTTTAATAAGAGTTGTCTAAGATTTTTGGTTTTAACTGATAAATTATTTATGAACGATCCTAAATAATTGACCATACCCAAAAAACGTTGAACATCAGTGACACTTTTTGGTGTCGACATATTGATTATAGCCCTAACTTTATCATTGTCAGGACGAACACCGTCCTCATCAAATAAATGACCTAAATATTTGACCTTTTTTTGACAAAATTTTGATTTTTCTTTATTAAACTTTAGACCAATTTCTCGAGCTCTATGTAAAACATTTTCTAATCTATTGTCATGCTCTTCTTTAGTTTTGCCATATATTAAAAATCATCCATCATAATTTTAACACCGATTATATCAGAAAAACGATTAATCATTTCATTGTGAAAAATTTCAGGAGCTGCATTAATACCAAAAGGTAGCCTCAAAAATCGGTACCTACCTTGAGGGGTTATAAATGTACATAGTTTTGACGATTCTTCATCTAGTTTCAGCATCCAAAATCCAGAATTGGCATCCAAAACTGAATAGTACTTTGAATCTGCTAGATCAGATTTAATTTCATCAATATTAGGAAATTTAAAATGAGATCGTAAAATGGCCTTATTTAATTTCCTTGGATCAAGACAAATTCTCAATGAACCGTTTTTTTTAGTTACTAGAACTATTGAATTTACCCATTCTGTAGGTTCATTAATTTTCTTTATAACACCAGTACTTTCTAAAACTTTTAACTCTTTTTCAAGTTGGTTTTGGAGCTTGAAAGGTACTTTTCGTGGTGAATCTATAGAAGGCATACTATCCGACTTAAGTGTTAAATGACACTCATAATCTTTTAAACATCCAAGTCCTTCAAAACATCTGTATATTTTTGTACAATATTATCACCCTGGAAAGTAATGTTTTGTATCTTTTTAATTAAATTTAACTCTATACAGCTTTGCAAACCAATAATAGTTTTGCATGAGTTATCCAGTATGTGAAATTTTAAAACATATTGCTTAGAATTATGTTCGCATTTTAATGCACATTGACCAATAGTAGGTAAAATTTCGCCGTAAATGTAGAAATTTCAAAATTACTTTTATAAATTACATCCTGGGGTATATTTAAATTTTGAAATTGCCTTAAAGAAATAATATTGGTTTCAGCACCGGAATCTATCAAACAAGAGACATCTGTACCATTAATTTTCAAGCATACATTCCAGAAAGAATTACTTTGTTCTTGGTTTAAATTATTGCATGAAATTAAACCTAAAAATAAAGTATGATTTTGTGATTGAACATTGTTTACAGACACTTTAGTACGACACATTTTAGCAAAATGATTTAATTTATTGCAATTCTTACATGTTTGACCTTTGGCTGGACATTTTTGTCGATGCACTTGACCACATTTACTACAAATAATTCTTGTACCTGGCTGGTGTTGATTATAATTTTGATAGTTTCTATCACGACTGGGTGTGCGTTGACGATTCTTAATTTGACGCTGGCTCTGCTGCACCTGTGCTCTTCCAACAAATCCTGTATCTCGAGCAAGTGATACTTCATCCGGTTGAATAAGTTGTTTAACTTGAACCTTAGATAATTCGCAAGAATTGGCAATTTTAATAGCATCATCCAATGTTTTGGTGCTTCATTCAGAAGTCGTTCTTTGATGTACTGATTCTTATTACTTAAATTCCAACTAAAAATATCTTTAACCAAACTATCTCGTAATGTACCGAATTCACAAGTAAGGCTAATATTTTTTAGATCAGTAGCATAAACATCAATATCTTCTTCAATGAGTTGTCGACGATTAAATAGTTTGTGTCGTTCTATTGTAATATTTACTTTTGGCATAAAAGTTTTCAAACTTGTAACTAAATCAGCAAATTTTATAGTATCAACATCTTCATTAAAGGAATAAAAAATCTGTAGTGCATCCTTACCTATATAATGTAATAATATAGCAACTTTGCGCTGATCTACTTCCTGTTCTAGATTAGAAGCTCTTAAAAATAATTTGAATTGTGTAATCCAATTCTTCCATTGAAGTGGCATGTTGTTACTTCGAAGGTCAATATTTCCATATAAGAAGAGTTTAAATTTAATATTGACATTTGTTGTGTTGGAGGTGATGAATTGTTTGAAGTTGAACTTTGTAAAGGCATTTTGAATTTATTAAAATATAATGTAGCACATGTTTGTAGGTTAGGATTGTATTTCTTTAAATATTTGTTGAATCTTAGCGGCCCAATTAAAATATAATTTCACCTGACACCATGTTTTAGTATTTGTTTTATACCAGTATATATTATTGACCTTTATAATAATTATATACAGACTTCTTGATAAAGACAATTTATTGAACTTAACAGACATATTGTTCATACAATAAACATGACACTGACTTTGACATGATAATAATAAGACAATGAATATCAATACAGTGTTGCCAACTTCATTATATAACAATACCCATATTTTCATCATAATTCAGAACATCAATACTAAATACCCCTTTCTACTTAAACAAGCAAATTTCATCTTAAAATTAAAATTTTATGGTTAGTACAATTTCACTAATGCCCATTTAAAGTAAATCAATTATAAAGTTATTCAACACACACAAAAATGTCAAACAAAATAGTATAATTTACCTGAAGGTTACTGTCCTCGTAGCTTCAATGTACATCGTCCCTTTAGTTAATCACACCATTCCAACAGGATTATATTTACGGCTTCTAATTCTCAACGCTTTTAAAATTTTCTCCATCACCATTTATTTAAAGTTGTTTCTGGGCTTTTCCGGAACTCATCTGTGTATATCTGACTCTTGTTTTTTGGATCCAGACACGTTTTTGAACCATTTAATTATTAACACCCCCGAAAAATAGCAAAGAAATTCATGCGTCTTTCACCAATATACGCCAAAACTGCCTACTTTTGTGTATACATTTGTCGTTGTAAATTTTGCTAATTGGTACAGTGATACTAAATTTTATTACCTTGTATCTAAGTGCACTGAAGTACATTCATGTTAGCACGTAAATAACAAACTATTTTGAATCACTAAAATATACGAGCAAAATTTTAAATTATTTTATCAAACTAAAATGCACTGTTTAACATCTTGAATCAAGTCGCGGATGTAAGAGCTTTTAACGCATCGAATAGTCAAAAGTCTAAGAGAGATTGTTTATATTCACCTCGGTATATATAGCAAAAGCCTGTCTGTCGGTCTGTTCCCCAAAACGGGTAATTCTAAAGAATTTCTCATTCTATGTTCCCAGTCCGTCGCTCGCGCGTCGGTTTTACGAATTTTCACTCGCCCCATTTAAATCTCAGAAATTCTCACACAGCACGCACATGTCCGAGAAAAACTAATTAATTTTGTACAGAAATTGTTGTTTCTACCTCTGATATTTGCATCCTATTTTCAACCAATTGTGACCCTCGTGACGTTGCTTAAATCACGCCTTTTACTATATGTGTCTTTGCTTGACGCATTTTCTCTTTCCTTTTCTAACCTGTTCGTATTGGTGCAAATTGATATTCTTTATTATCGATTATATTTCAGTCCATGTGGACTATCTGGGTTAAATAATCCCGTATCGCACATTCTCGTGAATATTAAGCCCCGGTTTCTCCAAGATTCTTTGAAACCATTTGTTATCTACACAATTTTCGCCGTACGTGATATTTAAACTACGCAGGTGTTCAAAATAATATTAATTCTCAGAGCTTTTAAATAAACCCTGTTTTGTATTTCGTGCTAAAGCATCTGACCGTTTCAATATCCTTAGAATCGACATGTTTATCTAAACAAATTAACTGAAATTGCCTTTTAAAATAGCAGATGTGTTCAAACATCCTACTTCTAACTAACATTTAATTTGTTTTATAGAGTGTTTACACAGTTTCTATTAGATATTATCTGTTACTAACGATTCAATTAACTTTACAAGTTCAATGATTCTATCCTTTCATTTTAGCGAATACAAGTTAAATATTAATTATTATGTGTACACTTTGTTTTACGTACGGTTACTTAAAATAGGGTTAATTAATATAAATTTGTCACGTAATTTCCATTTGTTTAGGAATAATTACATTACACGCAGAGCTTTTCAATACTGCTTCTTTTGATATAAAGCGTCTTGTACATGATTTAAATCTCTTATGTTTAATGAAACTAATAAATTTTTATGCTTCACGGTTTTAATAAAGCGTATTATTTAATAAAATTCCTTATACACGGTGATTAAAATTATTTGATGTGATTATTTAATTTTCTACCCTGGTCTAAATATTAGTATATTTATTAGCTATATATAATATATATATATATATATATATATATATATATTTATTATGAGGATTAATTAAGACTCTTTATTACCTAAATTTTATATATAATTCTTCAAAAGTTATATTATTTAAAGGCTTAAATAACACATAAATAATTACATTTAAGCTGTACTTACTAAATTGAGGTTTAAAATATATGTAATGGCATCAGATATATAAATAAAATTAAAAAAATGTAAAAGTTTTTAAACCTCAATTTAGTAAGTACAGCTTAAATGTAATTATTTATTGTTAATGCGTTTGTATTTTTATAGTACCTCTGAAGAAGAATATAAATATATTCGAAAATTTAGGTAATAAAAAAGAGTCTTATTAATCCTCCAGCAGACCTAAAACCCACTACTTATATTATATAATAAAATAAGGTCATAAAATACTTACCTGTTATATATATATATATATATATATATATATATATATATATATATGTAGAAGCTTTGGGAAAAGGTACGCGTTATTAAAAAACCGTGGAGAATAAAAATTCATTCGTTTCATTAAAAATAAGAGATTTAAATTATTTACAAGACGCTTTATATAAAAAGAAGCAGTATTAAAATGCTCCACGTGTAATATAATTATTCCGAGTAAAGAAACAAATAGAAATTACGTGCAAAATTTATATTAATTAACTCGATTTTAAGTAACCGGTATTAAACAAAATGTACAGATAATAATTAATATTTGATTAGGAGTCACTAAAAATTAAAGGGTATTATTTTAATTGGAGTTAATTGAACCATTAGTAACATATAATATCTATAAAAACTTGTAAAAACCCAATAAAATGCAAATCGGAGAAGTGTTATTTAGAAGTATTATGTTTGAACACCTGCGTATTTTTAAAGGCTCATTCTGCGTAAATTTGGCAGATAACAAATGGTTACAGAGAATCTTGGAGAAACCGTAGCTTAATAGTTACGAGAAATGCTAAAGGTGGGTTATTTCACAGTCCACATGGACTGAAATAATCGATAATAAAGAATATCAATTTGCACCAATAAGACCAGGGTAGATAGAGACAGATAATATGCGCAAGACCGAGACACATATAGTAAAAGGCGTGAGTGGAGCAACGTCACTGGGTTGCGATTGGTTGAAAATAAGAGGCAAACTTGAGAGGTAGAAATAACATTTCTGTATAAAAATTAATTAGTTATTTCCAGACGTTGCGAGCCGTGTCGAAATTTCTGAGATTTAACTGATGCGAGTGCAAATTTCGTAAAAATCGCATGCCGGGCTGCGGAATGGGAACCTAGCATGCGAAATTATGAAGAATTGTCCGTTTTGGGGACAAGACCGACAGACGGGCTAACCTCTATATATACCCAGGTTAATATGAACAAGCTCTCAGAGATTTTCGAATTTGTTCAATGCGTTAAACAGTGCTTTTTAGTTTTCCGAGTTTGATAGAATAATTTAAACAGTTTGCTCGTATATTTTGGTGATTTAAAACAGTTTGTCCTTTACGTGCTACAATGAATGTACTTTAGTGCACTTAGAAAAGAAGATACAAGGTAATAAAGTTTAGTATCACGGTACCAAGTAGTCAAATTTGCAACGACGAATGAATACACAAAAGTAGGCAGTTTTGGCGTATATTTCTGAAAGAAGTATGAATTTCCTTGCTATTTTTCGGGGGTGTTAATAATTAAATGATTCGTAAACGTGACTAGATCCACAAAACAAGATACAGATATACACAGATGAGTTCCGGAAAAGCCCTGAAACAACTTTAGATGAATGGTGGTGGAGAAAATTTTAAAAGCGTTGAGAATCAGAAGCCGTAAATATAACCCAGTTGGAATGGTGTGATTAACAAAAGGGACGATGTACATTGAAGCTACGAGTGCAGTAACCTTCAGGTAAATTATACTATTTTGTTTGAACTTTGATGTTTTTGTGTGTGTTGAATAACTTTATAATTTATTTACTTAAAATGGACAGTAATGAAGTTGTACTAACAACAAATTTTTAATTTTAAGGTGAAATTTTCTTGTTTAAGTCGAAAGGAGTATTTAGTATTTATGTTCTTGATGAAAATTTGGGTATGTCTTTGAGCTCAATTAGACGAACCTGGTTAATTAACGTAAAGGGTGGTAGATGCTCCTTTGTACTCAGACTCAGGTCTGCATATATTGTTACATTAATTAGTAGGCATCCTACAAAGACTTTGATTCTGGATGCACATTAAAATGATAATAAATTTAATCTTGAAATTTTCTGATACTGAAATTTATGCTGAATTTTAATTTTGAAATTTTAATGTATTGTGAATATTGATGTAAATAGAGTTAACGTTGATGTTTGTGATAGGGATGTGTTTGTTTTTTTTATGATTGAGGATGAAAGTTTTATCTAGGGGAGCAGCCGAGGCGATGAACAGAAGAAAGTCAACGGACCAGTTAAGTTAATAACTTTTTGTAGGTTTCACAGCATTCTTTGACGCCCAATCTGTGGGCCACGATTCGAAAACCGTAGTTCCCGGATTTTGGTGGAATCACAGCATTCCTGGACGCCCAAGTCGTGAGGCTCGATTCTAATACAGGGAAACACAGCAATATATATATGTATATCAAAAATGTATCGATAATTAATAAGTGAAAATAAATTACTTTGTATTTATCTTAAAACAATCGATTAGCGTTCTCATTGAAATGCGTTTTACGGTGTCTTACAGTTAACACGACTTACGTTACTTGCTATGTATTTACAATATGCTTATATCATACAGGGTGATTATTTATACACGCGCAATTTACGTTTTTGTATGGCACTTTAATGAATAAAAGTACGCTTGTATTTTACAGGATGTAACCATGGATTTACGGAAATTTCTATTTTTCCGAATTCTTTAATATTTTGGTGAGATTTATTTGAAGAATTTGGGTTTCAATAACCTCCCGTGACTCCTTATCACGTCGATATATGTTACTGTAAAAATAGCAAAGGCCGCCATTCGAATAGGTAAATAAATATCTAATTCCCATGCTTTCAAACACTTTTCAGAAATAATATAAAGCCTACAAATTCGGTTCTGGATTGTACACTTCATGATCTATTATTACAAATAAACCAACTTAATCATCCGAATTAATTTTATTAAGGGTTCCCTGTTGTTATTAGAAGACATAAAGAGATTCATAACAAAATAATGTCGCGTGTCATCGTTTAGTAAATGCATCACCCGCTATGCTATTATAATGGAACTCCCAATAAGACACCTCTCTGTTAGGGGCAAGTAACAAAGAGTGCATCCAAATACAATTAAATGTAATCACAGAGAGTTTATTATTAAATTTGTCCCTTGAAGACTACATTTCGTTTACTTATTGACGTATGAGATAATCAAATTTTGGAGATGAATCGGTAGATGATTATAAGCTTTATTGTCTAAGAAAGTAAGTGGGGTTGCATACGTTTCAGATTTTGTTATAAAATTTAAACTGTGATGAGAGATACCTTTGGAAAATTTTGAAGCTTAATTTACATCCCTAATCTTGACATTATTTATACAGGGTGTCTGTCCCTCGACAAATTAGCAACTGATTCCTTGGTTTTAATTGTGAAACAACATCGTAGTTAATGATTCATTTTCCAGAAGTGTAATTTTTAAACCAAGAATAACTCAGAACAAAAAAAGTCGTTATAACAAAAAAGAGAACATGCGCATTCTCTTGACGTTGGTTGCTAGAAAATCGATTTTTTCGAATTTTTACTAGAATAGATGGTATATAGTACACGATTCATTCTCCAGGATGTGGTGTAACCGACCTGAAGGCTGACCCAAACGCCCTCTATAAACGGTACACCGAGCTCCATGATCTAACATCTAGTGGCAGTGGCTCGACGACACCTACGTTGTGTTGTTATCATGACCTAAATCCACACTGAGAAGATGGAGTTAAAGCAGGAAGGTTTGGAATAAAACTACAGCATTGACCTACCTTTACTTTTAATCAAAATAATAACCACTAAATAGGTCATTGACATGAAAGCATAGAACAATGACATTTAAAGCAACCATTGCCTACTCAACCTGGGTGATTGGGAAAAAACACAGCAGAGAAAACCACAAACTACTCTCACACTTCTAACAAGGACGTGTAACGTACAAGTACCCAGATCACCAACACTGAAATTGACGAGATGTCAACTGTTACCCAGACATACCACACATGACAACTAAAGAAACGTTAGTGTAGACCAGCTAGTCTTTTCTGGTAGGTATTGAGGTCGGCTAGGCCAATACTACCCAGTTAAAGTTGGAGAGAGGGAACACCAGGAAGATGACCTGCACCTTGACTACCAAAGTTCCTTCCCGTACGACATAAAATGTTAGTAATATTCAACAAGGCTCGAACATTCGCGCCCACATACATACATTAACAATTTCCAGCCCATGTTACAAAATATTTTACAAATGCTAGCCGACTTCCTATTATTTGCAAGAGTACAACTATAAGTACATTGACCAGACAACATGAATCACTGAAATGAATGTAAACAATGATCATGGACAGATCTTATGCAATTGTTAGTACGATAACATAAATTACAGTTGGTTGCTTGAAAATAGAATAATTTATTTATTGTTTATATTTTTTTAGACTTTGAAAGATCTACAGTGACGGAACCGCTAACTAAAGTCAGCAGATACATAACAACTATGATCGGGTTCCTCACTAGAATACGACCATGGCAAATTGAACGCACACCTAGCCACACCTTTTAATACTGTTTTCTCATTAAGAAAAGCTTTGTAATAGCGTCTCTTTATTATACTATCTAAATGTAGCAGACCTAACCGTTCTAGTTAGGGGGGAAGGACAGAAATAAGTGTAATTACCTCTGGTAAGACACGAGAAATATTTTATTTTTGGTATTGCATGGCGGTGTCCTAAATTTAATCTAAGTAGTTTAGAGCACTCTATATCTCATGCCAAAATTTTGTACATAATCCAAAGATCATTATAAATTTTTAAGATTTCCGGTGATAGTATTTGTATTTGCCCAATAAGTGAGGTCATAATCACAATCATATTTTCCGACCAAAAATTCTTACAGTACAAACAAAAGGTACAAAAGCTATAGTTACGAGCGCCTGCGACAAAAAAGCGTACTATATTGCTGCAAATTTTACAAAAGAATATGATCATTTACGTCTTATATTTATCACTGTAAATTACTCGATGATTAATTTACCTCTGCTTACTGCATACTGAAGCTATCTATGATTCTTTTTAATATTCATTGGTGATGGTCGTGGATTCCTTCTGCGGCGGTTCTGGTCAAATTTTAGTGGCAGTCTTTGTTGTTTACCTACAACATGGGAGACACAGATAATGTAAATTATGGGAGAGTTAGAGGGATTACGGATGGGTTGACTTCACCACACTATTTATTAAACACTACTGCCGCAGTTCATCAAGATAAGGTAGTCATGTTCAGAATGCCATCATGGCTGCTTGTTTGTTCTAACACTCATTCACAACATCCCTACCTATTGCGCATTACGTATATCGATTCCAAACCATATAAAACGCCTACAGCACAAAATACATAATAATTGGGGGCTTTTCCTCGTAAACTTGGTTAGAGAACTCGGACCACGTTAATGTGCGTAAATACCCTACATCTAACACTATATTACACAACTGTGTAAAATACCTAAATTAATGATTAGAAACCCCCCAAGAATCTTTGTGAAGCAATACAAAATCTAATCTTATATGCACATAATTTTAGAAAGCTATTTTGCAACGCTTCAAAAGTTCGCATGTCAATATTATAATGAGACCAGATTGGAGAGGCGTATTTAAGTTTACTCTGAATGTTCCAGAAATACAACATTTTAACCGTTTGTACTGATAGATCTCTCACATGTCTAGAAATTACTCTTATGCTCCTAAGGCTTTTGAAGTTATAATATTAACGTGAGGAAGAAAAGTATTCCTACGGGTAAAATGAGTGTTACATTATAAATTCAGATTTGCCTTTGGGGTTAGGTGGCCTTGTATCAATTTAAAGATGTACTGACTAACTATAATGGTTGCGGTGGGTTCCTATAGGAAAAATAATAAAAGATGTAACATTTGAAATGGCTGAAATACAAAACTATATTTTAATCTTAACTTTTTCTATTCTATTGTCATAATTAAGGGTTGCCAAACCATCTCCTCTCAGCAATCCCTACATGGAAAACGGTTGTTCCAAATATGTCTTCTTTGCATTTCGCTTCCTAAATGTATACCATTATACTGTAACTTTCTCTAAAATACCGTAAGAACGCTCTTTAAATTTTGTAATTTTTAAGAATTTTTCAAAATAATGTTGTAGTGTAACAAACCTGAGGCTGGCCCAAACACCCTCTATAAATGGCATACCGGGCTCTGTGATCTTACATCTAGTTGCAGTGGCTCGACGACTCTTACGTTGTTCTGTTATCATGTGACCCAAATTCACACTGGGAAGATGGCGTTAAAGCGGAAAGGTTTGAAATAAAACTACAGCATTTACCTAACTTTACCTTTAATCAAAAGAATAACCACTAAATAGGTCATTCGCATGAAAGCATAGAAAAATGACATTCAAAACAAACAGTGCCGTACTCAACCTGGGCGATTGGGGAAAGAACACGGCAGAGAAAACCCCAAACTGCTTTCACACTTCCAACTGCATTTGGTACATCTCGGCAAGGACGGGTAGCGTACAAATATCCAGATCACCAATACTGAAATTGACGGGGTGTCAACTGTTATCCAGACATACCACATATGACAACTGAAGAAACGTTAGTGTAGACCAGCTAGTCTTTTCTGGTAGGTATTGAGGTCGGCTAGGCCAATACCACCCAGCTAAAGTTGGAGAGAGGGAACACCAGGAAGATGACCTGCACCTTGACTACCAAAGTTCCTTCCCGTACGACATAAAATGTTAGTAATATTCAACAAGGCTTGAACACTCGCGCCTACATACATACATTAACAGTTTCCAGCCCGTGTTACAAAATATTTTACAAAGGCTAACCGACTTTCTATTATTTGCAAGAGTACAACTACAAGTACATTGACAAGTCAACATGAATCGCTGAAATGAACATATGGTATGATTCCGCATAGTTAAAAAGACGCTGGTTATTGAATAGACTATCTACAATATAGTCATAAATGAAAACGCGAAAGGCACGAGATGGTCGGTCATACCAGAGGTTCAATTTAATGAGATCACAAGAATTATCACAAACGTTAAATACTAGTTAATTATATAGGAGCATCGGCTAGATAATAGGATAAACAAAACAACAAACATATAATTACGTTTAAACCAAGATATGAGCAGTGCAGATGTAAATGTGATTAATATGCTGAAATAGAACAATTACACATGATAAAAATGTCAAATGAAACACAAATATATCAAACATTATTAAATATGTTGGTAGCAAATACATACCCCAAAATTCTAATACAAATTCAAATACAGGCCCAGATTCAGGCGTTAAATGTTTATATAAATGTATGTTAGTTAAATATATTAAATCTAGTAAGCAAACATTAAAAATTATTCATTGTGATTACATCGGTTAAAACATACTTTTAAAAATTAAACACATCGTGGCATTACAAGCTACAACCAAAAATATACACAACAACGTTGTGGATAAATTCAGTTATTATTTTAAAACCAAAACAAATATAACGTAGAAATATAATACTGTTCAGATTCAAACTTGCCTAATAAATTGATTCAATACATCTAAGAGATGATGGTAGTAACTGCTCGTAAAATCACAGTAAGGGTACATTTACTATTGATTCGCTAACACGTGCAATGCAATTGGAGTTACAACTCTGTATTAAATACTAAATAAGCATTATTTCAAATAAACAAATATTAGTTTTACCCTAATTTAGATACCAAATAAACAATTCAGATAAATAAATATTAGTTTTTAGTTGCTAAAATAAAACACACTCATTTATACATACAATAAAATCGTAAATTCACGTATTAAACATCACAAGTAAAACAACCGACAAGGTAGGATTGTATACAACAATCTCAAAAAGCAACAGGTAATCATAAAAAAATATGTCTTTCAATGGTTAAATAACTAACGGTTTTACAATAAGTACCATATCACATTCAAAACAACGCTCTGATTACAAGATGTAATCAGATTACCTTAAATTACCACTACATTATAAACTTAAAAACATTTCTATAATAGAAAACCGCC
Organism: Platerodrilus igneus; assembly: GCA_036346225.1. Taxonomy (NCBI): domain Eukaryota; kingdom Metazoa; phylum Arthropoda; class Insecta; order Coleoptera; family Lycidae; genus Platerodrilus; species Platerodrilus igneus. The sequence continues at coordinate 4,779,710 of JARFIW010000053.1, read as the reverse complement.
AAGTGAAATGTTTCAACCATCCATCTTGAAATCTAAAAACAAATTTGATCCTTGTCGACTAGATCGATCATCCCTACACATGCGTCCCTTATAATGTAATTTCTGTCGTCACGGAATGCGTTCAGAAACCTGCAAATGGTTACTAAACCATTTTAACAAATACCTTCAAATATCAAAATATACAGTATAATATTTTCAATAATTATCAACCAATGAGAAATCAACATAGAAACACTACGGGTTACTACATTGACTATAGTTTCTAAGCCTAGAACGACTCAGAAAAAGAAGATTGCTGTAGGAAAAATTATACAATAAGTTTTATGCATTTAAATTATTATATTTTGTAACTCTTTATTTAAAGATATCTATCGCAAATAAATAAATAAATATCTATCCAGTATTGACGCATTTTTTGAGCCTTTATGTAAATATAAATCCCTTCCTGGGAATAAGATATCTATTTATATATTAAGTGCAATGCACTTGAATTATTATTTTTTCTAAGTCTTTATTTAAAGAATCTATGGCAAATAAATAAATAAATATCTATCCAGTATTGACACATTTTTCGAGTTTTTATGTAAATATAAATTTCTTCCTAGTAATAAGATATCAATTTATATATTAAATTTTATGCATCTGAATTATTATATTTTGTAAATCTTTACTAAAGATATCTATCATAAATAAATAAATAAGTATCTATCTGGAATTCACACATTTTTTGAGTTTTTATGTAAATATAAATCTCTTCTTCGTAATAAGATATCAATTTATATATTAAGTTTTATGCATTTAAATTAATATATCTTTAAGTCTTTATCTAATGTATCTATCACAAATAAATAAATAAATATCTATTCAGCATTGGCACATTTTTTGCGTCTATATGTAAATATAAATCTCTTCCTGGGAATAAGATATCAATTTATATATTCAATTTTAGGCATTTAAATTAATATATCTTTATGTCTTTATCTAATGTATCTATCACAAATAAATAAATAAATATCTATTCAGCAATGGCACATTTTTTGAGTCTTTGTGTAACTATAAATCTTTTCCAAGAAATACGATATCAATTTAAATGTTAAGTTTTAGGCATTTAAATTAATATATCTTTAAGTCTTTATCTAATGTATCCATCACAAATAAATAAATAAATATCTATTTAGCATTGCAACATTTTTTTGAGTCTTTGTGTAAATATAAATCTTCTCCAAGGCATAAGATATCAATTTATATATTAAGTTTCATGCATTTGAATAATTATATTTTGTAAGTCTTTATTTAAAGGTCTCTATCTCAAATAAGTAAATAAAAACCTATTTGGCATTGACACATTTTTTGAGTTTTTGTGTAAATATAAATTTCTTCCTGGGAATATGATATCAATTTATATATTAAGTTTTAGGCATTTGAATTATTATATTGTGTAAGTCTTTATTTAAAGAATATATCGCAAATAAATAAATAAATATCTATTCAGTATTGACACATTTTTTGAGTCTTTATGTAAATATAAATCTCTTTCTGGGAATAAGATATCAATTTATATATTAAGTTTTAAGCATTTGAATTAATATATATTTAAGTCTTTATCTAATAAATAAATAAATAAATAATAAATAAATAAATATCTATTCGCATTGCCACATTTTTTGAGTCTTTGTGTAAATATAAATCTTTTCCAAGGACTAAGATATCAATTTATATGTTAGGTTTTATACAACTGAATTGTTATATTCTGTAAGTCTTTATTTAAAGATAACTATCTGAAACAAATAAATAAATATCTATCCGGTATTAACACATTTTTGAGTTTTTGTGTAAATATAAATCCCTTCCTAGGAATAAGATATCAATTTGTATATTAAGTTTTATGCATTTGAATTATTACATTTTGTATGTCTATGTCTATCTCAAATAAATAAATAAAAATCTATTTGACATTGCTACATTTTATTTGATACTTTGTATAAATATAAATCTCTTCCTAGGACTAAGGTATCAATTTATATGTCAAGTTTTATGCATCTAAATTATTATATTCTGTAAGTCTTTATTTAAAGGTATCTATCACAAATAAATAAATATCTATCCGGTATTGGTACATTTTTTGAGTTTTTTTTTATAAATATAAATCTCTTCCTAGGAATAAGATATCAATTTATATATTAAGTTTTATGCATTTTAATTAATATATTTTTAAGTCTTTATCTAAATGTATCTATCACAAATACATAAATACATATCTATTCAGAATGGCCACATTTTTTGAGTCTTTGTGTAAATATAGATCTCTTACCAGGAATAAGATAACAATTTATATATTGTTTTCTGTATTTGAATTATTATATTTGGTTAGTCTTTATTTTAAGGTATCTATCGCCAATAAATAAATAATTATTTGCTCTGCATTGCCACATTGTTGAGTCTTGTATAAATATAAATCTCTTTTTAGAAAAAAAAATATAAATTTATATGAAAAGTTTTACTCATTTGAATTAATATATTTTTAAGTCTTTATGGCAAAGTATATACCGCAAATAAAAAAAATTAATTCAGCATTGACACATTTATTGAGTCTTTAATACATACGACTCTCTTACTAGAATTAAGATATCAATTTATGTGTTAAGTATTACGCACTTAAACTAATATATTTTCAAGTTTTTATCTAAAAGTATCTACCGCAAATAGAAAAATAAATATCTATTCGGCATTGACACATTTATTGAGTTTTTAATAAATACGACTCTTTTACTAGAATTATAATATCTATTTATGTGTTAAGAATTAGGTACCTAAACTAATATATTTTTAAGTCTTATGTAAAGGTATCTACCGCAAATAAAAAAATAAATACCTCTTCGGTGTTGACACATTTATTGAGTTTTTAATAAATACGACTCTCTTACTAGAATTATGATATCTATTTATGTCTTAAGTATTAGGTACTTAAACTAATATATTTTTAAGTCTTATATAAAGGTATCTACCGCAAATAAAAAAATAAATACCTCTTCGGTGTTGACACATTTATTGAGTCTTTAATAAATACGACTCTCTTACTAGAATTAAGATATCAATTTATGTGTTAAGTATTACGCACTTAAACTAATATATTTTTAAGTCTTATATAAAGGTATCTACCGCAAATAAAACAATAAATACCTCTTCGGTGTTGACACATTTATTGAGTTTTTAATAAATACGACTCTCTTACTAGAATTATGATATCTATTTATGTGTTAAGTATTAGGTACTTAAACTAATATATTTTTAAGTCTTACATAAAGGTATCTACCGCAAATAAAAAAATTAATACTTCTTCGGTGTTGACACATTTATTGAGTCTTTAATAAATACGAATCTCTACTAGAATTAACATATTAATTTATGTGTTAAGTATTACGCACTTAAACTAATATATTTTTAAGTCTTATGTAAAGGTATCTACCGCAAATAGAAAAATAAATATCTATTCGGCGTTGACACATTTCTTGAGTCTTTAATAAATACGACTCTGTTACTAGAATTAAGATATCTATTTATGTGTTAAGTATTAAGTACCTTAAACTAATATATTTTTAAGTCTTATATAAAGGTATCTACCACAAATAAAATAATAAATATCTATTCGACGTTGACACATTTATTGAGTCTTTAATAAATACGACTCTCTGTTACATGCCGAAATTCGGTCTGTAAACATTCCTGTAAGGTTTTAATTTGTATGGGATTTTGCGCCAATAATTTAAAAAGACGTGCGTGTATTTTCGTCGTTTGAAATAGTTGCGTTTGCGCGAGATTGCGCCGACGCGAAGTGCAAAAAGAGAAGGGTGGTGATTTCCGACACGTCGAGACGGGTCAGCGGGACGACGACGAGTGTAGTTATCTTTGTGTCGTATCTTGTCTTTTTTTGTTATGTAGGTTTCCTTTTATCTACCCAATTATCGTTGCTTATACCAGTTTTCTGTCGCCCCTCTACAAATAAGAAAAAAGAAGACAAATTAATCTGAATTTGGATTCAACCGTGGGCGAACGAATTACCCACGCCCGAAAAGCTTGTCAAAGCCCAGCTGCTGCCATATTATATAATTCTGTAAGAAGTTCTACAGTTACGTAAGTACCTTTCTCGTTTTTTGCATGTGATGTAGTAATTTATATAACGTAATACCCTATTTGTGCATCATTTGGCAATTATTTATTATTGCTACCAACTACTGTAGTGGCTCTAGTACCTTACCGCCGGGGGGTATAATATCTCTTACTAGAATTAAGATATCAATTTATGTGTTAAGTATTGCGCACTTAAACTAATATATTTTCAAGTCTTTATGTAAAGGAATCTACCGCAAATAAAAAAATAAATATCTATCCGGCGTTGGCTTCGAAGTAGGAGGACAATTCAAAATACAGTCGTTGCAAATTTTGGTTTATACATTTTTCTCAAGGCGAAAGCTTTTATAAAGACGCAGTTTTAATTCTGGTAGTAATGGAACAGAAGTACAATAGGTACACGAGCGCAGAGTGCAATTTTTGCATGTAAATTACCATAAGGAGGCACAAGGTCCGTTCTGGTCATTTTTGTACCATAAATTAAATGCCCCATATGTCTTAAACATTCTCGTAGTAGGGTATGGGGTTGGTTCTGGAACAGATCCACCGATCCTCCCGATCCACCGATCTTCCCGATCCACCGATCCTCCCGATTCTCTCGATCCGCCGATCCACCCGATCCACTCGATTCATATCTAACCTAAGTTTTTACATGTAAATTCCCATAAGGAAGATCTGCTAAGTCCTATTTTAAAGAAATTTCCTCCTTGTGTCGAAGAGGATTTCCTCCCTGTGGGGAGGGATTTCCCTCTTGTGGTGGTGAAATTTCCTCCTTGTAGGAGAGGGGGAATTTGTTTCCTTTCTTCATTTTTACCCCCACCATCTCTACGCTAAAAATCGGTAACCTAACCCTTAAAATTTAGGACCAACCCTTACAATCACCATATAGGTGAAATCACCACTTCGCTATGCTCTCGGTTACCTAGTTTTGGCTACTTTTCCAAGGTCGCGGTGGCGTCATAGCCTTTTATAAATAAAGAGCAATGTAATACTATTCAATTTTTATTCTGACATTATACATAACAAAATTTAAAAATATTTAATGGCAAGCATGGAGCATTTATACTTAATTTTAATACAAAGTTTTACACAGAAAACAGCCCTTTCTTTATGTTTGTTTGGAGTGGTTTTAATTTTATCTAAATTTATTCGCAGCTTAAAATTGAAGTCGATCCCAAGTCCTTTATCTCCTTTTTTAGCCAATAGTTTGATACATAGAGACCGTCTTGATCTTCGAATTGTAAAATGAACCGAAGTTTGGCTCTATATATAATGTCTTTGATTCCACCGACAGCCAGATCCATTCCTTCGTGTAATTCTTGCAGCTTGTGACAATCTTCAATCGCTGCTCTCCCACTATATCCTGCATACGTATCTTGTTAGCTTGATCGACTTCTTCTTGTCGGTATTGAAGGGAATCCTTATTCTCCCACTCACTGATGCGTAGTTGCATGTGCACCACTACCTACAACGACCATATATTCCCAAAAGTGGTACACATGCAACTACTCAACAGTGAGTGGGAGAATAAGGGTTCCCTCCAATACCGACAGGAAGAAGTCGATCAAGCTAATAAGATACGCATGCAGGAAATAGTGGGGGAGCTGCGATTAAAAGATTGTCACAAGCTGCAAGAATTACACGAAGGAATGGATCTGGTTGTCGGTGGAACTAAAGACTTTATTTATAGAGACAAACTTCGGTACATTTTACAATTCGAAAACCTAGACGGTCGCTATGTATCAAACTATTGGCTAGAAAAAGAGATAGAGGACTTGGGTGTCGATTTAAATTTCAAGCTGCCAATAAAATTAGATAAAATTAAAACCACTCCAAACAAACATAAAGAAAGGACTGTCTTCTGTGTATAACTTTGTATTAAAATTAAGTTTAAGTGGTTCCACGCTTGGCATTAAATATTTTAAAATTTTGTTATGTTGTTTGGTTTATTTTTCAACATAAATTAAATACTCTTTTTCTTCCTGGTTAAGTAATTACCCGCTCGAATAAATCCCATTTCTATTCTTAAATTTTCCAACAATACCCTATACAATGTACCTGTTCAGAATAAGCCCGCTTTAACATAATTTTAACTCAAATTCATTTTGCTTTTAAAACGAAAATTTATTCAATAAATTAAACAGTCAATACCTTGTTTTAGGTATCTGTTAATTTGTTAAACATTCCGATAACGTATAATTGCTTTCTTTTGTGTTTTCCATCTAAAGACTTGTCTAAATAATGGTTTCCTATTATTTGATAGCGTGTTTTTCAGTTTGCAAATCGCGCTTTGATAACGCGGGGATTACAGTTGTTATTTGAACCAATTTTTAATTTGATTCTGCAGCGTGTGCGTTGAAATATTTTCTACATTACTCGTCCCAGTCCTTCAAGAGCGATGCACGTTTTTTTGTTCGACAAGTAAGAGATATCTAGCGTGATTTAGTGAGTTTTTCCGCGCTTACCCATCCTAATCAGGTTCTCGTTTTAGCTCTTAGCTGGAGGCCAAATTGGTTCTTTTTTATTTAGTCCCAACTGTTCTTTGCCACCAATCAACTGCCGTTGCCTGTAGATAGCTAGTGCCGTTGTGGTAACAGGGTAAATAGATCCCGACGATCGTGGCGATGCGGTGCTGATTCATTCCCGATGGCGTGCAAGCTAAGTATCCCAACACATACAGGAATACAAATTGATCTCTTTTGTGTATATCAAGGGCATATTCCTTATTAGCGTTTGATGTAGTTACGTGATAAGGGACATGATACCGTAGGACTATTGTTTGTTGCTGCGAATCGATATTATCACTCTACATGTGTGACGTACCATTGTTAAAAATGTTTGACAAAAGTTCCCACACGCTTATTCTTTTCTACTGATTAATTTATTTTACAAAAGGTATTATGTGTTATTTTAAAAACGCTTGTCAAAAGCCCTCACATGTTTATTTTCTACTGATTAGTTTTATTTTGTGTAAAATATGAGATGCGCACGTCGTATTTAAAGTACTAAGTTGTTCGTATCACTTAATTGTTTGCTTTGATATAGTAACGCTTAATTTATTTTCTTTTTGCTTGTTTGTACAGAATCCTTTATTTATTCTTATTGTTAATAGATAATCGTAAGCGACGTGCTCATTTTTTGTTTTTTTTGGGTATTTAGGTGAATCCCCCCACTCTCCGCGTTTGGTAGTTAGCCTGGTATTTACGTTTCTTTTGGCTACGTCTAGGTACGTAGCAAGCAAATTTTAAGTGGCGAATAAAATTAGATAAAATTAAAACCACTCCAAACAAACATATAGAAAGGACTGTTTTCTGTGTATAACTTTGTATTAAAATTAAGTTTAAATGGTTCCATGCTTGGCATTAAATATTTTTAAATTTTGTTATGTATAATGTCAGAATAAAAATTTTAGAATAGTATTACATTGCTCTTTATTTATAAAAGGCTATGACGTCACCACGACCTTGGAAACGTAGCCGAAACTAGGTAGCTGAAAGCATAGCGAAGTGGTGATTTTATCTATATGATGGTTGTAAGGGTTGATCCTAAATTTTAGGGGTTAGGTTACCGATTTTTAGAATAAGAATGGTGGGGGTAAAAATAAAGCAAGGAAAAATTCTTCCTCCCCCACAAGGAAAAAATTTCACCCCAACAAGGAGGAAATCCTTCCCACGAGGAGGAAATCCTTTAAAATAAGACAGAAGATCCTCCTAATGGGAATTTATATGTAACACCTAGGTTGGATATGAATCAAGTGGATCAGGAGGATCAAGTGGATTGGGACGATCGGGGATCGGGAGAATCGGTGGATTGAAAGGATCGGTGGATCTGATCCACAACCGGCCCCGTACTCTACTTGTATGCGACGAGGATTTTTAAGACTGTTATGGGGAATTCAATGTATGGTACAAAAATGACCAGAACGGACCTTGAGCCTCCTTATGGGAATTTACATGTAAAAAGTGCACTTTTTGCGCACGTACGAAGGTACCTATTCTACTAGCAGATATAAAAACACAAACGTCCCACCGTTTAATAATTCTTAAGTCCTAGATTCAGCTTAATGTGAAAACGTAACGTCTCAAAGCAAAAGCACCCCGGTTCGATTCCTGATTAAGTCGTATTTTTTCCCACTGCTAGAAATCAAAATTTGATGTTGTTCTTTTTAAGCGTTTTTGAGTTCTAGAAGTTGCACGGTGCATTCTATAGAAGGCTGAGTTTGATCATAGGACAATCATTTAAACTATAATAAAACAAATCAAAACCGACGAGTAGGTTTTTAAATTGAAGACGCCTTGTTCTATATTATAAACGAACACCTCCTACTTTCAGTAATTTTAAGCACTTATATTCGACGATTATCCACTATAAGATATTACATCGACCTTGTTCCCTTAATATATTTTAACGTAAGTAATAATTTTTTTATTAGATTCTAAATCGCGCCACTTTTTAGTATAGGTTATATAAGTAGAAACAAACTCTAACCACACTTTTATAGATTTTACAACACGAAATACGCTACGATAATTGAAAACGTTTGCAAAATCTTGATACTTTCGGATATAAACAATTTAAATGTTTAATTTGGTAATTGCTTGTTAGTTAAATAATAGTTTATTTATGTAGTACCGCTGTTCTCTAGCAACAAGCCAGAAGTGTCTAAAACCCCGAAGAAAAGCAATGTTACAGCCGTTGATAATACTTAACCTCATTTTCCTACTAAACCAATTACCAGGTTAGTTTTATTACAACAATTTTATTTTCTACTAATTAAATATGCAAATAGGCACATCAGGCGCAAACGAAAACAATGTCTGCATAACCCCCGGCTGCCGAAAAGCCTCAAGTGACATCTTGAGCTTCATCGATCCCTCTATCGACCCTTGTCAAGACTTCTACAAATTCACATGCGGTGGAATTTTCAAAAAGACCCACGAAAACAAGCCTGTTTCTTTGGAGGCGATGGTCAGTAATGAAGTTGAGGAACAAATCAAAACGATGTTGAGCAAACCCATTGTGTCCTCTGAGCCGAAGACGTTCCAGGCGTTGAAGAGGTTCTTCAATGCTTGCATGGACGACGCCAGTATCGAGAGAGACGGACTTACGACGTTGAAGAGTGTCGTGAAACAAGCTGGAGGATGGCCTGTTTTAATGGGGAACTATTGGGACGAAAGCAAGTTTAACTTGGAGGATTTGTTGGTTACTTTGAGGAGGATGGGGCTAAATTACATGCAGTTGTTTTATTTTGGGGTTGCTGCTAGTGAAGAACGTTTATTTGTAAGTACTTTTATGTTTATTGCTTTAATTGCTTTAATTTTAACCTCTAGAAAATGTCTAATAACTTAAGCAAAAGCCATTGTTTACCATGTTACCAAGTTTCTTGACTGACGCGTTATGAAGTTTCTTTGCTTGGAACAACTTGAGTAGATACGTTGAATCAATTCTAGACCATTTTTCAAGATGGCACCCGTTTGACACAAAAGCGCTAGGGCTATCTACTAAAATGTTACAGACCAAACGACAGTTACGTACAAATGTAAAACAAAATGAGCAGGAGGATTTAGGTAGAACAAAATACAGGGTTGCTGCTGGAATTAGCTAGCGTAGGTCATAGTTTCTTTACAGGTAAAAGTATGATAAAGTATATTATCGACAAATAATCCAGACAAAAATTGATGTACAAACTTGCAGTAGTAATCATCGATTTCTGTGGTCGCTCAACGATGAAAAGAACACACCAAACAAACCACTGGCAACCCAAAAAACCGCTAATTTGTTATCCAGAATTTTAGAAAAGGTTTTACTTTGATCAATTTGCTCACTCTTTTTATTAATTAAAACATTAGTTTTGACAAAACAAATTGGTTTTGCAATAAACAAAGACAGAGAAAATTACTAAGATTTAATCCTAATTGGCCAGGTATGCGTGTAGTAAAAGAACTAATAATTATTGATGATAGACGTTCAACTAATTCAATTTCTCCGCACTACTGTTCCTCTACAATGAGCGTTTACATGTGAATTTATGTGTATACAATCTGCTTTAAATAAGCGTGCACCAACGTAATCCTCCATCTTTAATAAGTTTTGCATATCCTAACTATTACTCTACATTTGATTTTCCAATACTCCACCCGAAGATACTATATTGACCAGGTGTCCAACCAATGTAGAACTGCGGTTGCATGATGTAGACGTCTGCAGTCCGTTTTTCTCCTTGACCAGCCCTACATTTGATTTTCTAATGCTCCAACCGAAGGTACTAGATTTGCCAGAAAGCGGGTTTTTGTACCTGAAAATTTTAAATTTTGCCAAACCCTTGCTAGTCCAAGCAAAGTAGGGATCTTTGGCGTGCGTGACGACACACACAACGGAACCTATGTTTTGCTTCTCATCCGAACGAGGTCATATTTTTGTAAAAATGTTTGCTTAACATTCTTCAAGCGGAACATGTCGGGATTTAAACCCGCGACTTTGGGCATAGTAGTCACACGCAAACCAACTAAGCCACAGAACCGCCTGGCGTTTGAATCAACTGGTTAGTTGTTTTGGCATGCCAAAGACTGAGGATTTACTAAAGTAAGACCATGTGCGCAAAACTTACGCCTCGTTCCTTAACTTATTCGAGTCTGTTTCCGGTTAAGGAGCAGCGGGCGGGCGTGAAATTAAACTTAAAAGTGAGAACTGTGAACTAGCGTAAATACATTTTCTGTTCCTGGGAATGACGTAATATTTTTGGCGAAAGTATTTACTCTCCAACTGTGTCGTTAATGAAGATAATGCCAGATCTATTTATTGATAGAACCCAGCAACGACTGCCTTTCCGTTTGTTTCGTAAAGTAAAGAAAAACGGGCCTCTGGATTCAAATTTGAAGAAAAAGATCACGTACGAGCAATCTACGTATCAACACAATTTTTTTCGCGCCCTAAAACACCTCAATAGGAGAAAAATAACAGCCACAAAAAAAATTTGCTTTCTGATCTGTGGGCCTGACTATACTTACTATATGTTTTTGAAGTCCAAAGCCCATTTACCCCATCATATCAAGTTTTTTACATAACCTCAAAAGCCAAGACACATTTTTTAATTAGCAGGATTGCTTCAAACTTGGTATCTGTAGGTTTTTGGGGTCGCTGATAACAAATCTTACGTCAGATTTTTAAAATTATGACTGCCACCGTGAGTCTACATACACAAGTTTGTTCGTTCTGCTTCAAATGAAATAGAAAAGGATCGAGTCAACCTGTCTTGCTTAATCTCATTTGACGGACAAAGGATAAACTGTTGTCCATGTATTGTTACACTTGGGCATTTGTTATAGTATTGTGCAATGGTTATAGTTTTACGCGGTATAATTCCCGCCAATTGTAACTTATACCGGCCACGTTTTAAAAGTGATGCATCCGCATTTAAGTCAATTTCCAAGCACAATTTAAATCAAAACAAATTACTTACATGGCGGCATCTCGTGAATTCGTCTCAGAGTCCCACGATGAATTGCAGATTAGGTTCAGTTACCCATGTTGAATCAAGTTACGATTCGTTCTTCCTTCTATTTCGCTCGTAGGGGGTCGGAAGGAACACCAGGTAACGGGACGACACAGGGCAAGATAAAAAGGAACCTACATAGCTATACCTAAAAGAAAAGACACACCACTACTGAACATAGTTGTTGCTTAATGGCTTAATGGCGTCTTTTAACACCACGTGCACACTCCGAATCCTTTTGCGCAGACGCGGCTGTCAGAGACGATTGAAATTGACGTATTCATTTAAAAATATACGCGGGAATTTATTTACAAATTAAATCTAACGTGATGCATGCCAGTTGGCATGTAACAGTATTCATAGGGTTATGCCGTTATGGCAGATACACGTAGAAATCGAGATACGATGCAAAGATTCGGAATCCCAATATCGGCAGCTAGTCAGGGTGAGGCGGCTCCGTGGCGTAGTTGATTAGCGTCTAACTACTAAGCCCAAGGTAGCGGGTTCGAACTTCGACACGGCCCGATTACAAAATGTTAAGCGAGCATTTTTTACAAAAATACACCCTCGTTCGGATGAGAGGTAAAATGAAGGTCTCGGGTGTGTGTTGTAAAGCACGTTAAAGAACCCTATCTTGTTTGGATTAAAAAAGGTTGGGTAAAATTTAAATTTTTCCACGTAAAAAAACTTGCTTCCTGACTAATCTAGTACCTTTGGGTGGAGCATTGGAAAAGCTAATGTAGGACTGGTCAGGGAAGAAAACGGGTCCACAGAAGTTGACACTATGCGACCGCAGGCCTGCATTGGTTGGTCACTTGGCTAATGTAGGGTACCAAACGATTGTGATAGCGATAGTGACGTGTTTTGTTGCACTTGCTGTAAATACGAAATTACGTAAACAAATAGATGGTGACATAAAACTCACATACCAGGAAATTTTGTATATTGATGAACCTTCATGGGTTCCCAATATAACTTGTGATTCTTGTAGATAGAACCGTTGGAAAAACCCATAAATACCAAGTTGTATAAAATTCAATATTTTTTAAAAAATTAATTCGCAATATTTAATCCGCTATTGAAAATTTCGAAAATTTGACTTCAGGTTTGTAATCAGCGACCTCAGAAACCCCTAGCTACCAAGTTTCATAAAAATTTGATAATCTTTTACACACCGACCGCCACATCTGATCCATCATTTCGAATCAGCGACTCCAAAAACCCCTAGATACAAAGTTTGAAGCGAAACCGTCAATATTTAAAAAAGCGAGTTTGCCACGTAAAATTCCCCAGGTTTTTGAGGTTATATCAAAAACCTAATATGATGGGGTAAAATGAACTTCAGATTTGGTTCCAGCGACCCCAAAAAATATAGTAATCATGGCCAGACTCCTAGATCAGAAAGAAATTCTTTTTGTGATAATACGACCAATCACACCCAATAAACCCCCGGGTCAGTAAATAATGTTATAAAACACTTACTCTGACATTTAAGTGGGCGCCGACTTCTTTTTCAGAGGTGGTTCTCTGCTGCTGTCCTTGTTGGTAGCTGCTTCTGCTGGTGGTGCCTCGATGGATGATACGATAAGGGTTGGAACTAAAACGAAGCACTCACGACAGTACCGCACGGCAGGCGGTACGGTAATCCTTGAGCTAAGGGGCATTTCTCACATTAACCGTCTCTCCCCTCCAACCGAGATTAACGCATTTCCGCTTGCATTCATGTGAAAATGAACTTCTCTCACATACAAAGCCTTATTTCAACACTTGCGACAGCAAAGGTAAGCAAATGACGTCAATGCCCGTGTGAAGATTAATAATTCATGGTTTTCACGAAAATTGCAATATAGCGGAGATTTTTCCACGCCGAATTCTAAAAAAAGTCCCTAGCTCTAAATTAAGAAACCTATATTTGGGAGCTGACACAATAAAACGTATCAGTGTGGCTGTATAATTATTTAGTCACCGATTAGGTGGTGATAGAGCCGTTGTGCGGATAAAGTGTGTTATTGAAAGCGAGGTAGTGGTGGTCGCTCCGAGACGGCGGCACACAAAGGAGCAGGAAACAATCACAGTATGAGAGTGAAGAGTTGTGTCCCACACTTTTGAGCTAAGAGCACGAATAGCGCGCGTCGCCACTTTAGGGACTTACCAAGAACAATTTACTTCAGCATCAGTCTCAGAGTATGTTGTCCTTCCATATTTGATAATTAATTGATTTGTACTTGTCACCTAATTATTTTTAATCTAATAATTATTGCGCCTTTTGGGCTGCATTAAGTTTTATTTTAATATAAGGATTAAAAGATTTTGAATTAAGTAAGAGGAAGCTTTTTTCCATTCTAAATTCATTTAAGTTATTACGTTTAAAGTTGTGGTTGAAATTTTCCACGTACTAGAAGTGAATAACCCCTAATTTAAGCACACACCCGCATTTCTCAGAGAAAGGAATGTGGTCAGACGGTTAGCCATAAGACACCTTGTATGGAGGGGATATCAACAAGTTTGTGAAAACGACGCATTTTGAAATAGGGACTTGACTCGACTACGGTTTATTGAACGCTGGTGCGTGTCAATTCCGGGCGAAGTCTTCTTTTCGCAACCTCTTACCTTTTTTTACCTAATAAACATCTCGTGTTTTGTAAAATTATAAGGTTAATCGCACTTTGCCGCCAGAATTTGATTACACATAGAAACTATTCTCACCCCCGTCCTCTTCGCGATCCTCTGAAAACGAGTGAAGGGTGCCCTTGGCTTCAGCTAATAAGCAGGTAAGCCCCGGCTGATTTTTATATTGTTAGCTATACCCGTTGACGGCAATAATAGCAACCAAATCTGAAGCGTACTAAATTACGACCAGGGTTATGCAGTCATTGACGTCGCGAATAAAACGTAATATATGTAAACTTTTCAAAGTGTGTGTGTGTGTGAGAGAGAGAGAGAGAGAAAGAGAGTGAATGAGAGAGAGAGAGAGAGAGAGAAAGAGTCTAACGTTAAATCAGTCATACAAGGAAAAAGATACTATAATATAATTTCTATGCCTGTATTAGCTATTTCTTGGGGTGCGCTAGGTCGCGTCAGCTCTAAGTAATCTGCGCTAGTAGTATAACTTAAATCCTCTACCATGGCGGACGCTAGGATTAGCTTAGCCCCCAGAAAAGAAGCTACCATTATGATGTAGTTTCTATTCCTGCACTAGCTATTTCTCGGGGTGCGTTAGCTATTTCCTGGGGTGCCTTAGCTTGTGATAGCTCTAGATAATCTGTGCCAGTAGTATAGCCTAGTTGGTTCAACATTGGGAGTGTCTAACGTTAATTCAGTCCTTCTAGAAGGAAACTACCATAATTCAGTTCTGTTGCCTGCACTAGCTATTACTTGGGGTGCGCTATGTTGCACTAGTCCCCCTGCTTAAATAATATAACTGAGTTGCTTCAACGTGAGAGTGAGTATAACGTTAATTCAGTCCTACAAGGAAAAAAGTACGATAATATAGTTTCTATGCATGTGCTAGCTATTTCTTGGAGTATGCTAGGTTGCGTTAGCTCTAATTAATTTGTGCTAGCTTAGATACTCCCCCAGTGGGGGTAGGAGTTTGCTTAGCCCCCAGAAAAGAAGCGACCATTATGATGTAGTTTCCATGCCTGAGCTAGTAATTTCTCGGGGTGCGCTAGGTTATCTGTGCCAGCAGTATAGCTTAGTTGGTTCAACATTGAGGGGGGGGGGGTCCTAACGTTAATTCAGTCCTTCTAAAAAAACCAACCATAAGTTAGTTCTGTTGCCTGCAAAAAGACTATCAAAAATATTGTGTCTGCTTAAATCGGCTTTCATATTCAGAAGAAGTTACTTTTCATCATTTTATCAAATTTCTAATTTTTTTCTAACTCACAACCTAGAAAACTTTTTAAAGATAGAACAATTTGGGTAGATACATTATACAACTCATACACCATTTTCACAATGGCGTTCGTTTAATTAAATTTAAGTAAATGTGCTAGAATTATTAAAGTGTATGTTACAGGTAAAACCGATATTACGTACAAATTTAATAGAAAATAGTCACTCGTGGGGGAGAGGGTTACGCAAAAATTAAGGGGTTACTTCCACAACTAGCTAGATGCTTCGTTCGTTGACAAATAATACAATAAACTATCAATTAAAAACCTGCTGCATCGAAAATTATATTGATGTAACCAAAAACAGTGTTTTGGCTAATGGCCCGCTAAAGTATAAAGAAGTTGTAAAGACCGCGGGGGGGTGGATATATTACTTAGCCAACGTTATACTAATTCAAACGTCATACAATATATTCTTGCAGATTGGTGAGCCTCTTATGAATAACATCGAAGACCAGGAAGAAGAGAGTTATTTTGAGTATATTCTGGATATTGTAAATCTGTTTGGTATCGACAAGCTTGCGGTAATGTCAGAACTACAAGAACTGCTTAAATTCAGGATGAACCTGCTGAGGGTAAGTAACGTTTTGAACAAATTCTTAGAAACTCGGTAAATGTTACGGTTAGATTGCAGAACAAACTGGAGTTACACAAAAAACATCCATTAAACATATACAAAAAAAGTATCCGTATATAAATTGGTTGAATTTGATTAATAACATATTGCATCCGAATAAACACATTTCAGAAGGCCATGAGATCTATTTTCCATCGTCGGATTACTTGACAAAGTTAGGTGATTTACTGGCTAGTACGAATAATAGGTAAGTAAATCTAACTTTCATTTTACCGGTTGTAGATGGTGAGTACTCAGGATCCAGGGCTCCACATTTACTTGTTTCTTCTTTTTCTTCCCAGCGTCTTGCAACTGCGTAATACATACATTATAGTCTCCGGCTTCTCTTGCCAGGGCCTGCATTCAAGCTATCCGTTATGTTTACTCATTCTCTCTAGGTTAACCTTGAAGGATTTATGTCCCGTCAGGAAACCCAATGCTCATGAGCTGTACCCTTCTTAGGCAAAGTAGTTCCTGGGTTCTTTTCCTGCTAGGTCCCTTTAACAGCTCCTTACTGTGAGCCAGTCCTGGTCTATTCAGTCAGGCTCTTAAGTGTTGGTTGCACATCCAATTGCTGTGGATGGCATATTTTGCGACTCCCAAGGCAGGTTTGGAACCAATGAACCGCCCTTGTGCACCCTGTCTTGCAAGTTCATTTGCTGAATCATTACCCGTGATTTCTTGGTGACCTAGCATCTACTGTAACCTCACAGTGTTTTCCAGCACCAGTCCGTTAAGTGCCTCAATATATAACACACGCCTCGATGACATCTTCTGACTTGTTAGAGCCTTGAGTACTACTTGGCAGTTAGATACAATATAGATTTACCACCTAGAAAAGGCTCTTCTTGCGCTTTCCCGCACACTTTGTAGTATAGGGTAAATTTCTGTCTGAAAAGGGGTGGCATAAACCACTAAAGAGAGGCATGTTCAAGCCTCCGGTCTCTCCTTAAAGAATCCATATCCGGAACCGGTTTCGCCTCCAGAACCATCCGTGTGTACCAGGAGGTACATGCCGTCCAAAAGTGAGTTACCCTTCTTTTTTTCCTACTTCTATTATAACCCCTTCGCGCCGGTGTGCGCGCCACTAGGTCAGTTGGTAGCAATGTTAGACAATGTAAAAATTGACGCACAAATTATAGATGACGTAACACAATTATATAAATTTTCTCCATCACATAAAAAAAACGGAAAGGCTACTCATATAATTTGCAGGGCTTCTTGCAGAATTACTCCATGATGGCGGCGGCGGCCACTTCGCTAATCTTTCGGGCGTGGGTGTTCGCTGGGCCCTGGTCGAATCGAAATTTGATTTGTCTTCTTTCTCTATGTAGGGAACGACGGGATACTGGTATATAAGGAACAATAATCAAGAGAAGGCAAAAGGAATCTACATATCACAAAAAGATACGATAAGACACAAAAGACAACAACATTTGTTCACATCTCGGTGGTTAGTCCAGACACGTAATCGGAAATCCCCCACTTCCTCCTTGGCCCACCGCGTCGGCGCAAATCTCGCGCAACGCACTATCTGAAGTGATGGAAATACGCACGTCCTTTCAAATTTATGACGCGAAATTCTTACAAATTAAAACTTAATTGGGATGTTTACTGCCGAATTTTTCTGCACGTAACACTTCCCATCCTAAATAACAGCTTCAAAGAGTGTCTCTGGCCGATTTTAGGTGTACGTCTCCCGAACAGATGCCCCAATTTCTCATATATTCTGTTCCTTCAATAAGTCTGGGCAAAAGGTTCTTGAATCTGTACAGTTCTAGCTTTGCTTCCCCATCACAACCAGGTGTAGTGGAAAGGTCAAGGAGTCTCCATAGCAGCATCGGACATGGAACACATCATCCCTGTATTTCTTAGCCAGATCAATCTCTGGGTCTCCTTAAGCTTGGCTTTGATGTTTATTTACTCAGCCTTGGACTACAACGCAAGGCTACATATGTTTTCGTTGGTCTGACCACTGAGTGTACATCATGTTTGGTTCTAGTCCTCAGGATTTACTGCAAGTGCGTTTAACTAGTGTTAGTAAAGTTTGTGCCTTACGCATCACCTTGTCGCTATGCTGGTTCCAGGTGAGTTTGGAGTCTAGAACGACCCCCAAAGACAACATCTCGCCTGACAAATCAATTTCGTTACCGTTAAAGAAGAGAAGGTGTAATGTCCAAAATTACCTTCTCTGTGTAGAGTACTAAGGTGCACTTTTGGGGACTGACCTTGAGATTCCCCTGCTGCCCACCTCTCGACTATTTTCAGGGCTTCCTGTATACGATCCATGATAACGCAACTGTGTTTATTTTTCACTAAGATTCTATATTTGACTTCCAATGCTCCACTCGAAGGTACTACATTGGCTAGGAAGTGAGTTTTTTCCCGTTGAATTTTGGCATGCGTTTGGCATGCCATACAATGTAAAGATCTTTAACGTGCATGACAACAGTCACACATGGGACCTACATTTCACCTCTCCACTGAGACCGTCGTCAAATCATCAGCATTTCCTAGCAGAGGTAAAACCTTGCCTAGTCAGCTTCCATAACAGTCCGTCTATGATGAGGTTCCACAACAGGGGGACAGCCCCTTGCCACCTGGATCGCCATGGTATCATCTAACAATTCCGTGAGTGCCACCCTTTCGCTTAGCATGTAGTCTATCCACCTGCAGCAAATCTTTTCCATCCAAGCTGAGCTAGTAACTAATCAGATGTAGCTAAAAGATGTTATTATAGGCCCCCTAAATATCCAGAAAGGTACGTGGAAGGACATCTATGTTAACAAGAGCTTTTTTTACCCTGGAAGTCAGGTGGTACATAGCTGACTTTGTTGAAAGTCCTACTTTAATGGCAGACTGGTTTGGGTTTAGTGGGTTGTTTGCCAAAATATTCCCTCTGTTATGCTGTCGAGCAATTGTTCATCGTCTTAAGAAGAAAAGATGGATATATAATTTTTTACCTGCGAATGATCTGTACGCCCAGGTTTCCTATTAACCTATTAACCCTCAAAACTCTGCAGATAAAGCACAGCAGACAGTCCGATTCATTTTGTAACATGGCTGGGAAAATCCTGTCCGTGTCGGGAGATTTTTATAGCTTGAAAATATTTATCGCCCTCTTTGTTTTTGAAAAGTAATTATTTTCTTCGTTACAGCCAAGTCCTCCTAAAATGTCCTCCCATAGGAGACGTTAGGTCCCTGGGTTAGTCACTCAAAAGACTATTGTTTCAACTCTGTTGAACCAAAAAAGTGAGTTCGGGGCAAAAGTCATCGTCTCCTTCCCATTTCTGATGACGGTACCATCATTAATAGCCAGTGAGCCGATTGAGCGCTGGGTGTCCTTCAAAAGAATCCTTAGATGTCTGACACATTCGGAGTATCCTCAGACATCCTAGCAGTACCTCCATCACGATTCCCTCTCGGCCTTCCTCAGGGCGCTGTTGTACCCGGTAAGAGTCCGTTTGTACACCTCCCAGTTACCTGCTTTTTTTACTTTATTAAAGCGAGTTCTCGCTTGTCCTTCAGTTGTTTGAGTTATAGTTTTAAGTTCTACCATGAAACCTTCTTGGTGAATCTCCTCTTTCATTCAGATCACTTTTCCTTGTATGCAGGAATAACCGCGATGATAATGTACTCCGTAGCCGTTTCAATACCCAAACGGGGTTTCTCCGTAAGAGTCTCCGGTTCAAAAAATATAAGAAAATTTAAATTGTACAGAAAATTCTAGATTTCACACATATTTT
This sequence comes from Platerodrilus igneus, assembly GCA_036346225.1. Taxonomy (NCBI): domain Eukaryota; kingdom Metazoa; phylum Arthropoda; class Insecta; order Coleoptera; family Lycidae; genus Platerodrilus; species Platerodrilus igneus. The sequence continues at coordinate 4,759,835 of JARFIW010000053.1, read as the reverse complement.
TCGTATCCAAGAAAGTAACGGCGGACCGGGAAAAAATTTAAATGGGCAAAAATATTGCTGGACAATCCAAAAGTCGCCAACAGATTGGTGTTTTTTGACCGACTGGTTGAGCGGCTATTGATACAGCAAGGTGTTAGTAACCCTACAACTATAGAGGAGCGCAAACAAATTCCTATTTTCTACAGACCTCTATTATAGAATCCTTTGGGCCAACATGCCCGGTAAAGACAGCCTCTACTTTCAAATTCGCCACCCCATGGTGGTGCACGAGCTTAAGAGAAGCATGAAAACTGCTGGCAAATTATTCAATAAGGCACAAAACGCCATGAGTATGGTAGACTGGGAGGTTCACAAAAGCCACCTGAGACCATTCAAAGCTGAAATCAGAAAACTACAGAAAGGCTCCTGGAATACTTTTTGTAATTCAGTAGTCTGCCAAAGAGACTTCTTGAATCAACAGGATTCTCTCGAAAGATCCTCGCCACTTATCATGTTGTCTGAAACGTCTCGACGGCAGGTACACTGTTGGCGAGAAAGAAACTGCCGATCTGCTTACAGAAACGCACTTTCCTGGGAGTATATCTCGAGACCCCACTCTCGAGGCGAACGCAAGCAACCTTTCCAAGCGCCACTGTAGTAGGGCAAGAGAAAAGCCATTGAGACTGGGGAATTTAAAAGGTTGGAGGGTTAAAATGGTCCATTTTAATTTCTTTTCGTTCATCACCCAGTTCGATGTCACTCAGCTGTCTCATCTGAGGCAGAGGTGGGTGGGTTCCTGGTGGCACTATACAGGGGCTGCATCATCTTTAGATACATCTCCAGAGGGTGAAGAGAAAAACTACTCGCAGAAACGCACTTCCGTAAAAGTGTGTCTCTCGTCCCCATCCACCTCTACCGCAGAGGAGGCTGACTGGTATAGAACTAGGTGGTGGACAAAAGAAAAGCAAAATTTTTAAATTTTTAAACATCCTGGTCTAGATGTCATTTTTCCTACCCTACTACCGTGGGGGCTTGTAAATGTTGTTTCCGTTCCTGATGGCACTATACAGGGGCTGCATTTCTTTTCGATACATCCTCAGAAGTCGAAGCGAAGCGAGAATGGTGCTTATTCCTAAACCTGTGCAGAATGACTATTCCCAGGCAAAATCTTATTGACCAATCAGACTAACGTCGTTTATGCTTACGACCTTTGAAAGATTTTGCGTCATTGATATGAGGAAGGGGTAAGAAAGGCCTATCCGCTTCATCCAAATCAGCATGCTTACATACCAGGGATATCGATAAAATCTGTCCTTCATTAAATTGTCGGATGGATTGGGAAATCCCTCGGCAACAAGATGTCAACCTTAAGCTAGTTATAGATGTCGACGGCGCGTGAAACCGTCTCCTCAAGCATCGACGGGAACATGGGGCACAGGACACCCTTCTGCAGCTAGCCTTACAGATTTTGCGATGCTGTAGAGTACATGTCAGTGTCGGCCATATCTCAGTCGTTTGGGCGGTGGGAAAAAGCTGTCTTCAGGGGGGCGTTTTGCCACCCATACTATGGAACCTAGTAGTGGTCGTCCTACGGTTGCGGACTACATAGCCAAATTGGCGGTCGGCAAATTCAAATAAGTTCTATGTAACCTGGTGCAGACAGTACTTTCGCTAACAGAACGATGGTGCATCGAAAACTCTGGGACTATCAACCCCAACAAAACGGGTCTGGTGCTGTTCACCAACAAAAGTAAGCTAATGTTAACGAAGTTGCTATTGCTCCTTTAAACCCCTTTGGCCCATTCGGATGAGGTCAATTAACTGGACGTCATACTTGACAAAAAGCTTAATTAAGCTTTTTGGACCAACCCTCTTCAAACCACAAAAGCCAGCAAAGTCTTCTGGCAAACTTTGGGGTGTTACTTCGAGGGCTACTCTGTATCTGATTTCCACAGTAGTCAGACCAATGCTTTGCAATGGCGCTTTAGTTTGGTGACCCAGGGTCAGACTAGCGCACGCAGCCATTGAACTCCTACAAATACAAAGATTAACATGTTCAAGTATTACAGGTGCGATGCGATATACATCCTCTACAGCCTTGAAAGCCATTCTTGGCTTTACTATACTGGACCTGCATGTGGAGGTGGCTCTGGAAGCAGCACTACGGCTGCTGGACAAAGGATTATGAATCGACAAGGGTGGAGGAAGTAGACATCACATTATCCTAAAAAAGGCGACGCGTACGATGCCACTCTTAGACTGAGCGGTGGACTTGATGGCAACCCAAATGATATTCAAGAAGCACTTCAGTCTTCATTGACCATGAGGACGCGTTCCTAGCAGACATCTCCATCTTACGGATGGAGGAATCAGGAGCAGGCATTTACTCAGATGACATTGACCTTTACAAAATCGTACCACTGGGCGCGTTGGCAATTATTTTTCAAGCAGAGATAAGTGACATTATGCATAGTGCAAATGCCATTTGGAAACGTGGAATTCAAAATAAAGTCATACAGAAGGGCGGCCATAATAGTCCTAAACAAACAGAAGCTTCTCCTGGAGGTGGCACTACAGTGTGACCCTACATGTGATTTTCGAATGCTCTACCCGAAGGTACTACATTGGCTAGGAAGCGAGTTTTTTGTTGCCTGGAAATTTAGAATTTTGCCGAACTCTTGCTGTTCCAGGCAAGGTAGAGCTCTTTAACGTGCATGACAACGCTCACACACGGGACCACCATTTAACCTCTCATCCGAACGAGGGCGTTATTTTTGTGAAAAATGCTCACCCGCCATTTTTCAAGCAATCGGATATGTCGGGATTCAAGCCCAGGACCTTAGGATCCGTAGTCTTGCATTACTACATTGATCCACGGCGATGCCACTACAGTGTCACCACACGTTAGAGATTGTTTCTAGTACCAATACCCTCGAGCTAGTCTGGATCAAAAAATATTCGGGGCACATGGTAACTAGCAGGCGGACGATTTGGGCGGCTGAGCAGTACGGCGTGGGTGCGGTTGTCACTTTAGTCGATATTCTGATGGAGTTGCTGATTTTTTCCATTCGTACATCATACACGGTAACAAGACAAATTCCTACAAACACACCGCACTAAAACATCCTGCCCCCCCCCCTCCTTCAACAAGTTAATAACTTCACTAATGAACACGGTCATCCCTTCTGCTACAATAGACGTCCCAACCAAACCGCGGCAGTTCCTCATCATTAACTCCCAAACCCAAATTCAGTATTTCCGTCAGGGGTAAAGCCAACAAAATAATAAGGCAGAGACTTCTCTGGCTATTCGCTGGAATCAGTAACGCTATTTTGCTTATAAATGGTAATAATATAACATATTCAAAACCTTTCAAACTATAAGGTAAAACTTACCCCTTGGAGATCATGAATTCGGTTTGTCTTGCCTCTCAGGGATTGTCCAGGTGTTCGTTGCTTGGTTGAGTTCTTTGTCGACGAAGCGCCGGTATTTTTATATCGGTAACGGGATAGGTAACAAAAGGAAGACGGATCACTTCGCCGACTCTCGCAACTCTACACTAGCACGTCCGTACTCGATGAAGGCCGGTAAAATGTCCTGTTTGTTTCGACACTTGGATCTCACGAATTATCGTTCCCTCCAAGATACTTCAATGTTCTCACATTAAGCTGGTAGACACAGCAGCATTTTTAAAGCATGAGAAACGCATTATTTGCTGTTTTTACATCACAAATCGTAGGTGAATGTGCTAAAATACTTGAGAATTAAATCTTTGTGAGGTTTTAACGTAAAGCTCAAATTAATAAATTAATAATGGAAGACTTTCCCATGCGGGATAAGGTAAAACTTACCCCGTGGAGATCATGAGTCCGGTTCGTCTTGCCTCTCAGGGATTGTCCAGGTGTTCGTTGTTTGGTTGAGTTCTTTATCGACGAAGCGCCGCTATTTTTATATCGGTAACGGGATCTGTAAGAAAAGAAAGGCGGATCACTTCGCCGACTCTCGCAACTCTACACTAGCACGTCCGCACTCGATAAAGGCCGGTAGAAAAGTCCCGTCCGCTTCGACACTTGGCGCCCACGAATTATCGTTCCCTCCAAGATACTTCAATGTTCTTACATTATACTGACAGGCACAGCAGCACTTCTAAAGCATGGGAAACACATTATTTGCGTTTTTTTACATCGCAAATCGTAGGTGAATGTGCTAACATACCTGAGAATCAAATCTTTGTGAGGTTTTAACGTGAAGCTCAAATTAATACATTAATAATAGAAGACTTTCCTATGCGGAGTTTAAAAAAATCCCCTAAACTTAATTAATACAATGAAAAAAGGCGTAAGTAAATAACCAAAGACCGTTTTCTGATAGTCTTTAAGTCAGGGTCGCCTATGGGTAGTTTCTTCTATGTGTGGACAATTCTAGCGGCAAAACGAATGTCTACACTTTCGGCGGCCACAAGATAGTTCTTAGGTTAAGGGAAAGGTACAGAAAGAATCACTTCGGTGAAACCAATGCGCACACACTTTCGATCCCTTCAATTGTCGATAGTCAAGTCCTTTGCTTTAAAATGCGTTGCTCTCACGAGTCTGTAGTTTCCCTCTCCATTTCACGCTTCTCATGATTGACCGTTTAACCACATCACATCCTTTGTTACATGCCAAACTGGTCATGTATCATGTTTTAGGTTTAGAGATATATTTGTAGGTTAATTGCCGCTTATTTTTGAAATGATACGCTAAGTTCCACCGTTGCTGATAGTCGAGTCTGCGCAAAAGGAATGCGGAGGTGCGCGAGTGGAGGAAGCGACATTAAGCAACTAGACATGGACTAAGCAACAAGTATCTAAGTGCGGTGTAGTTGTTAAAAAAAACGTATGTAGTTTCCCCCCCCCCATTGTTCCGCTACCTATTTCCTTTTAAACCCCTACAAGATGCGATAGGAGTTCAGTGACGGATAATAATTTGATGTTCAACACGGCGCAATCAAACCAAAACCACGTGCCGGACCCTGAAATTAAGTTCCGGGAGATACACATCACGTAAGTAATTTGAATTTTACCTAGAATGTGCATGTAAATTGACTTAGACAGCGATTGCATCATCCTGTAAAAACGTGGTCTGTATATGTTATAACAATGGCGTTAGAGCCACGCCTAAAGTGTAAAAATAGCGCGTGAATTGCAAGGCGCTAAATGTAACACCTTTTAACCTGGGAAATATGGGTTTATGCGGTTTACATGCCATAAATCATGGGGCGATTGTTCTCACATCTTTTTTCAAAGTCGATGTTAGATTTGGTTCAAGGTTTTGTAATAATTTATCTCGTAATCATTTACAGAAATTTCTATTATTCATTTCATCGTGATAATCACCCGTTTTAAGTCCTGATTTAAAAATTAGCAGCCCATTAAGAACAAACCATTTTTGCTGCCAGTGTGTACAATAACTAACTGTTTACCTTTTAACTACGGTGCTTTTAAACATCGGTTATGGCAAGGGAATAATACTACATGTTGTTATGCTCTTACGCACGGTATCATTCCCGTCATATTGTAACTTATACCGACCACGTTTTTAGGGTGATGCAATCGCTAAAACAAATTTGCATGCACAATTTAAATCAAAACAAATTACTCACATGGTGGGTATCTCGTAGCTTAATCTCAGGATCCCTCGGTGCTTGTGAGGTTGGGTTACGTCATTGTTGACATCAAATTTCCATCCGTCTTAAAACTCTTTTCCATTCGTAGGGGATGAAGGAACACCAGGTAAAGGAACGACACAAGGCACGATAAAAAGAAACCTACATACCTGAGATGCACAAAAAAAACCACTAGATAGTTGTTGCTTCGTCCATCTCTCGTAGCTTAATGGCGTCTTTTTACACCGCGCGCACTCCGCATCACTTTGCGCAGACGCGACTGTCAGGGACGATGGAAGTTGGCGTATTCATTTAAAAATACGTGGCAATTTACTTATAAATTATAACTAAATCTAAAAATGTACATTTGCCAAATTTGGCATGTAACAATGTAAGCTCTTACTACTAACCTGTTCCAGTAAACTAATAAATTACTTATTATCTTTTATTTTTTAGAACCTTTGCAAATTTTTTGATATGGGAAGCAATCGAATCCATCATTCCCTTTCTTCCAACTGACTTTTCAAGCCAAAAAATAAAATACTCCCACTCAATCACCGATAAGCGAGGAACACAGCCCGAAAGAAAATCCAGACTTGAATTCTGCAAAACCCAAGCCAGGTTAATGTATGTTTAAAAAATCCACTGCATCGTAATCTCCTTTTACTTTCCAGTTTTCCTCCAACGTTTGAAGCAATGTATGTTCGAGACTATTTTTCACCACAAAGAAGTAGGAGTGTCCTGGAAATAGTATTGTTTGTAAAGACAGAACTGATTAAGTTATTAAATAACACAGAACTGTATGATGAAGAAACCAGGAAGAAAGCAATTGAGAAGGCTACAGCTCTTACGTACTTCATTGGAGGACCACCTGAAGTTTTTGATGAAAAGTTGTTGTCAAATATTTTTGATAAAGGAGAAGTATAATAGTTTGTTCCGGTTATATTTTATTTTTGGTTTTGTAGGATTTAAACACGCAGGATTTTCTAACACTAGCCACCATTTTAAATCGACAAAATCATAACTTTAGGTTAAAACTTGGTAGCCGACTACATGAATACTATGATCTGACCGGAAGAGTTAATACTTTCTATGACCATCTCAAGAACATCGTGAGTAAGTACATGCCTTTAAAATGAAACGTAAACAAAAAGTTAAGGTTCCTAATAGTAGTAGTAAAGAAATAAGCCGTTACCAGAAATATACACGACAAAGGTCCTATGCTTGGAATGAATTTGTGTCAACCTGCCCATTGTTCCACCTCTCTTCCCACTGTCAAATTGACCTATGTTGCAGCTTTTTCTTAATTAGCAACCTTGGCATAGATGAATACGATGTACGGAACGCCCCTGTTCTGACCTCTTTGGCCAGTTCATCTGCTCTGTCGTTTTCTCGAATGCTGTCACACAACTTAATAAAACTTCAAATCGTGAAACACAATTGCCATGTACTCTATCATCCAGATATTACCTTGAAGATCTGTCGAGGTGTTTATATTTGCCAGAGTAGTTGTTATAACCCCGGCGTCGTATTCAGCGCCACTACTACAGTTGGCAACACTGATACGATCCACGTTCACATCATTGCACAACAATGATATTATGACATAATTACGTGTCAAATTGTATCACATACGAAATACGTTTACAATGATACAAGTTGCACCTCAAAAAGATAAAAAAGTACTCACTTAAACGCGCCATGCCGTTGATCTCAGGGTCCTTGTTGTTTGGGAGTGGGTTGCGTCATGCCATCGTTGAAACCAAATTTATCGTCTTCACTCTTCTTTTGTTTGTATCAGTACGATAGAAACAACCAGGTAAGGAACGATAAGGCAAGATAAGGAGGAAACCTACATCCTAAAAGAGAAATGAACGACACAGGCAAACGTTCGACGTCTCGTCTAGTGGCTAACAACCCTGTCGTGTTCAAACCGCGCACTTACGCTACTCCGCGCCTGCGCATTCCTATTGCGCAAACGCAACTGTCCGAAATGATGGAAATCAACAAATCTATTTTAAAAATAATGGCGGGAATTCACTCGCAAATTTAAAAGTGTACATCTCCAAATTTGGAATGTAACATAGTCAAGGTCGATTTGCTATCGCTCGCTAATGATGGAGTACCCATTTGTGCCCAAGTGGTTGATGACGTACTCTATAGCTTCTTTCGTAGCTACCAACTAGCAGCGAAAAATTGCACTCCATTCAGCAAGTTTAATTTGGAATTCGAACAGTTCCCTTGTAACGTATTTTTTTTCTTGTTACACCAAGCTTAATAAATTAATAATAAAACAGATAAATTTTAAAGCATTTAATTCGTAAATATTCAGCCAATAAAAATTAAAGTATAATGTTCATAATAACACATAGATTCTAGAAGATATATATTCTGAGGCTTGTTACCAAGCGTTGTCCAGTTAATTATCAGCACTTTTGTTCCCAACGTCGAAGAGTGAAGTCGCTTTTGTAGACTAGAGATAAAAGTCAAGATGTCCCGACTAAAACACGAGGCGTCTAATAGAGTCAGGAAGAAGAGCTTGAGTTGAGAACATGGAACGATAATATACATCATTTAAGACATGCAATATCTTATGGACATATCTACAACAACAATTTTCAATGTTAAATTATAATAAATTTTCGTCGCAATAATTTAAAGCAGGCAGTTATGGTTTCGTTCTATCTATTTAATACGCCGTATATAAATGGTTTATTATACAAAGAATCTTGGTACTTCAAACTTACAGATGATTAATACGCTGGAAAAATACAACAGCTGACGTCATGATTTTGCACCTGCAATTTATTTGGATACACGTGAGTGTTTGAAACTTTCCGTAACTTTGAAAGTATAGTAAATTATTATGAGATTTCCTACGTTGATTATTAGAGTAACAAAAATATAAAGTAGTTTTTTAAAGTTAATAACACACCGAACAAATATCTAGTTTGTCAGTTATTTGTACACGCATACAATGTGTTTTAAGATATTTAGAATGACAACTTATGTGAGATAAAAAAATAGTATAGATTCTGTTTCCTAATCTAGACGCCAGATGCAGTCTTGATTTAATTTTCACATTTTGCTTAAAAACAGTCAGGTCATGTAAAAGCTTTTTATTGGTGCTGAAATTCGTGTATATTTTTTGTGTAGACTACAGTTAAATTTGAGTAGTTGCATTTTATGATCGCTATTTTTCTGATGATCAATCTTTGTTGTAAATGGTCAAGGAAGCGCTTCAATGATTATAGTAAAAATAAATTCATGTGCTATGATCTAATAAGTTATTACATGTTTGCTTAAACTAAATTTTATAGAAATGATCAATTAATACATATTTATTTTGAAGGTTAAACTTCACTAAAATTCTTTTTATAAAAATTTTTAAGACAAGATAGTAAATATATATATTGCAGTCACATGTATTTAATCAGATTTCTACATATAAATAGAATTCATTTTGTTTCCTTTGAAAGAAGTTTTATTATACAACATTTAAATTAGGAAAGAGAAAACTAGAGCAAATCCTCCTTAAGTAAAAAGACAGAGTAATGAAAATGAATCCCTTTAGTATTTCACAGATGTTTAAATTCATTTATTCTATTTTTGGCATATGCTTTTGAAGACACAAATAGTGTCCATGTGGTGTTTTTGTTTGTTCACAGGTAAAGCTGAGACAACTGTTTGACATCTGGTGGTTGAGGTTTTGGTAAGTGTGTGATAAAGAGTGAAATTCAAATTTTATGGCTATGATAGTGGTGTTAAGATAAGGTTTCCGCATTCCCCTTATACAAACACAGTTAAATTTTGTTGGCACTTGTATTAAAAAATACGGTGGCGCCTATTAAAAATATTTTTGGTCGATTATCCACCCATGACCCATGCTCATGATCTACCCAGAGCTAACACTCTACTAGCCGTTTAACCCCTAAGAGTTTTCTTTGTCTAAAGCCGTTTTCCATCTGACATTACCCTGGGCTTGGAGTATAAAGAAGAAAATCTCGACCTAGTGATATCAGATTAAAAATAGAGAGTTTTAGTATATAGCTGATAGTCACGAGGATAAAGGGTAATAAACTTACAAAAAGTTTATAATTACCCCGTTTTTTATTACACTTACACCCTCTCCTCCATATATGCAACAAACCTGTTCATTCGCAAGCCATCCGTATAAATCTTGATTCTCGTCGTGTTTTCATCGACTTCGACAAACTCGATCCACTAGATATCAGCCGACTACATGAATATTCTGATGTGACCGGAAGGTTAATGCTTTTTATGACCACCTCAAGAACATCGTGAGTAAGTAGACGCATTTAAAATGAAACGTTGATTCCTAGTAAAAGTCACAAAGAAATAAGCTGTTACCGAAAGAAAGGTCCTTTCTGTGCCCTCGCCGTTCTTAGTCAATCCGAATTTTCGTAAATAAACTTCCAGAGCCCAGTGCCCTGTTGCTAGTTGCATCATCTTATGATCAAACTTCACTTTCATCTTATCTCTAGCTTCTATGCTCGGTATAATGTGTGTCAACCTGCCCATGACAGCGTTATTCCACCTCTCGTTTCACTGTCGGTGTTATCTTATACGCGCGGCATATTTACCCGCCATTTTGTAACATACCGACCACGTTTTACCGAGTGATGCAATTGCTATCTAAGTCAAATTTACATGCACAATTTAAATAAAATCAAATTACTCACGTGATGGGTATCTCGGAACTTAATCTCAGGATCCAACGGTGGATCGTGGGTTGGGTTGGGTTACGCCATGTTGAACTTCAAATTGTCATCCGTCCTAACGTAACTTCTGCACTCGTAGGGGGATGAAAAGAGATAAGGTAACAAGTACAACAAAGGTAAGGTACAAAGAACCTACATACTTACTTCTAAAAAGAAAAACACACACCACTCAGATAGTTGTTGCCTCCTTCAGGTCTCGTCGCTTAGTCCCCGCTTTTGACACTCGCGCACCTGTGCATTCACTCTGCGCAGGCGCGACAGTCAGCGACGACGATAGTTAACCTAATTCATTTTAAAAAACGCGACAATTAACTTATAATTTATATCTAAATCTAAAACATGATACATTGCCAATTTGGCATTTAACATCGGATTAACATTTCTTGCAGAGTCTTCTTAATTAGTGACCACGGCATCGATGAATACGATGTACGAAACGCCCCTGTTGTGGCCTCTTTGGCCAGCTCATCTGCTGTCGTTTCCTCGAATGCCGTCATGCAACCTAACCCAATAAAACTTCAAATCAAAATGCAACTGACATGTGCGCTATCCTCCAGACGTCCCCTTGAAGATCTGTTGAGGTGTTCATATTTGTCAAAGCAAGCAGGGCTGATTTGCCATCGCTAATGATAGAGTACCCACTTGTGCCCGAGTGGTAGATGACGTACTCTATAGCTTCTCTTATAGCTACCAACTCAAACAGAAATATTGCGCTCTAATCAGCAAATTTGAAATTCGAACACCTCTCTCCTCCATATATACAACGAACCTTTACATCGTACATTCGCAAGCCATCCGTATAAATCCTGATCCCTGTCGTGTTTTCATCGCCTTCGACAAACTCCATCCCTTTGATATCAGCCGTATGCCCTAATTTAGAAATTACGATTTTCCTCTCAACCTCCCTCGTCAATTATAGGACCTCCCTGACCTTGCAACTCTCTGATCTAACATACAACATCGCCGGTTCGATTGCTCCCGAGTAGACCGTCCTTAAGGTATCGCCTCAGAATCCTCATTGTATCTTTGCTGCCGCCATCATTCTGTTCGATATCTCGCTGCCCTTGCTTTTGACAAACTAGACATGCGCCTACCAATTCAGTTAGTTATCTAACTTGACGCCGAGATATGTATGTATGAATTAATTTTGTTGTCAGCTATACTAATTCAAATCTGTAAGTCTTCTCTTTAGACTCGCTTATCATTTCTATAGACATCAGAAAGTTGTGTTACGTTCATTTTCTGAAATAATTGGTTAGTTTATGTACAATAATTTTTAACTCAAATCCATTTGGCGTTAAACACGAAAATTAATTCCGTAAATTAAAATAACTCTTTCACGTGTTTAAAATTGTATTGCAATTAATAATAAATATCCTATATATTTTACTTGATGAATCTTTCTGCTCATTAAAAATAAATATCCCCTCTAAGAATTCCTTAACGTGGAATTTACGCCATAATGAGATAGGCGAGAACGTCTTTCCAAGTATCCGATAATTAATGCTTATGTGTTTTCCCTTTGAAAGAATTCGTCGAATAAAAGCTGCATATTATTTCAATAAACTCGGGTTTTCCTGTTTTATTTCCTTAACAACAAGATACGTTGAGCGCTGTGCTTTAGCTAAACAAATTTAATATTCACGTGAAATTTACATCATAATTAGATAGGCGAGGACGTCTTTCCAAGTATCCAATAAGTAATGCTTGTGTTTTCCTTTGACAGAATTCGTCGAATAAGAGCTGCATATTATTTCAATAAACTCGGGTTTTCCTGTTTTATTTCCTTAACAACAAGATTACTTTGAGCTCTGTAATTTAGCTAAACAAATGCCTTTTCCCGTTTTTGTAAAAATTTTACCTGTTCCTGCTTTCCTAAATGCGTCGACTCAAGAAATTCCTGTTGTGCCGGCAATCACAGCCGTAGCTAAAGTGAAGATAATTTCTAATACAGATAGAGAAGATCCTGTTGAAGTTAGGGAACCCGTAGCTGTGATGCCTGTTGCCGTTGTCAGTAAAGTTTTCCTGATCCTGTTTCGTTACCTACTCTTACTCATATTTCTCATGCTGACGAAATGCTACTAACTTCTGTTCTTTTAACTAAGGTTGGGAACATCCTAGCTGATGTTCTGTTATCTAATGCTGATGAACTTCTACCTATTCTGCTCTTTTTCCTAAGGCGGATACTGTCACAGCCAATGCTGTTTTCTTACCCAACTGTGATACTTCTAGTCCTGCACATAGCGCCAATGAAATTTTATCTGCTTCTATCCCTTTCTCTAACGTAATTGAAGTGTGTTCCGCTTGTGTTTCTTTTCATCAGGTTGGTTCTCATACAGCCAATACTTTTTCTTTTTCCACCGCTGATATGCTGACAACCCATGATGTTTCCTTTTCTTCCGTTGACCTTCTTACCACCCATCCTAATAATATACAACGTCCTTCTATGACGCGTTTTGAGTTTTCTAAACTACCCTTGCCACCTCCTAAACCTAGTGCTATAACTTCTACACCCCTGCTATTCCTATTTGGCAGAAAACTGCCCAAAAGAGGCAGACTGTATTCTATGCTCCTTCCGAACCTGAGGACATAGGTCGGCGAAACCCTAATGTCCTTGATTTGGTTTCATTTTCCTTCTGGCGGTGTAAACGCCTTAAGCCCAATACTTAGTCCTCGAGCCCCCAAATTATGACGACTTTGCTCTCCTTCGGACATGAATTTTGGGTATTACAATTTTGGTTTACTTCCCGGTTTTGCTGGGTTTTCTTCCGTTTGCTTTCCTTTTTTCTTCTTCGCCCGTGTGGGTCCGGGAATAGAATAGTCCCACGGTACGACCTGCCTATCGTAAAAGGCGACTACAGCGGTCCAACACATACACATACAACTTCATACACACCTACGCACACTCCATAAATGCACACACTTCATGCATCCACTCATTTCTGTTTGGTTTTCCTTTTGCTCCTCTCTTTGGTTTTTTTTTCTTCTTCACCCGTGTGGGTCCGGGAATAGAATAGCCCCATGGTATGACCTGCCTGTCGTAAGAGGCGACTACAGCGGTCAAACACATACACACATGCACACTTTATACACGTACAACACCTACCCACACTTCTTACACACCCACACACACACAATACACCTACACACACGCGCGCGCACACGCACACACCTACTCATATCTAACTACACTGGAATTCCGTTTTATTTTTTTTGGAACGATTTTTAGCTTTTTTTGGGTTTTGTACTTGGTGTTGGTATTATTCTTTTTGGTTTTTCTTTTCTTTATTTTCTTGTTTCTTTCGTTCCACGTTGCTTTCCCTATCCTTTTACTGGTCTTCTTTGCTGCCAGTTCTTAGTCCGTTTGTGTTTCTTCCATCCGCTCCTATGGTAGATGCTTTTTAGTCCGTTTTTCTTTCTTCGGAAGCCGCGACCTAGTCGACTGTAAGACTAGTCAGCATTCCTTTTCGTCAATTTTCGTCTGTTGCGTCGTCAGTTTTTCGTCTGTTGCGTTCCTTTGCTACCACAGTTGAGAGTACGTCGTTTCCTTTTACCAGCGTCGCTCCTCCCTTCCATTCGTTCTCCCTTGTTGTCCCTTTTTCTTACTTGAGGCTTGACACTTTTGTTATTTTGGTTGACACTGTTAGTTTTCTTCCTCGTTCCTTTTCTTCTTTTGAGATTGAAGACTTTACCGTTTCTTTGCAAGAAATATCCGTCCTCCGAAGACTTTTTCAGTGTCCATGCCATTCCCTCTTTGTCCTCGATGATTGTTACCTTTCCTTTTTCTATGTACTTTTCATTTTTGGTTTTGTCCGGTTCCTTGGTCCGTCGAGCCGGATGAAAATTCTTTTTAGTTTTTTTGTTTTTTTGGAGTGTTTTCTTTAGTTTTTTTCGTAACGAGTTTTCTTTTAGTTTCCATGCGAATTTTTTGTTGTTCGTCATACCCACTCCTATTATTTTGCTTCCCGACCCTGACCTTTTAATTTTGCTGGGGGGATTTGTTACGTTCATTTTCGGAAATAATTGAGTAGTTTATGTACAGTATTTAACTCAAATCCCTTTGGCGGTAAACACGAAAATTAATTCCGTAAATTAAAACAACCCTTTCACGTGTTTAAAATTGTATTGTAATTAATAATAAATATTCTATATATTTTACTTGATAAATCTTTCTGCTCATTAAAAATAAATATCCCCTCTAAGAATTCCTTAACGTGGAATTTACGCCATAATTAGATAGGCGAGAACGTCTTTCCAAGTATCTGATAATTAGTGCTTGTGTTTTTCCTTTGAAAGAATTCGTCGAATAAAAGCTGCATATTATTTCAATAAACTCGGGTTTTCCTGTTTTATTTCCTTAACAACAAGATTACGTTGAGCGCTGTGCTTTAGCTAAACAAATTTAATATTCACTTTCTGTTCGAATAGCAACACGAAAACATCCGTCCTGTTTTGTTTCGTTCCGTTTTTCGTTGTGAATTTTGTGCACGCAATACGGCGTGCTTCCTGCGGGGGACATCTAATCCCTTGAGTTGCCGCTTCTTGTTGAGAGACCAAACGCGTTCTTCTTGGGCGTAGGCCCACCTACTCGCTGACGTGGGGGTTTCTCATGATGTATATGTAAATTGAAGACAATGATTTTTTTGTTGGGTTTGGGTATACTGTGTTCAGTAAATATTTTGGTTAATTATAAGTTCTCTTTGTTTTTCCTTTGTATGTTTTGTCCCGAGTGTGAATGACTGTATATATTTTTTTTTCAATTTTTTCAGGCTTTCCTTTACGTGCTTAGATGTATAATACCTCGCCCACTCACCGACTGAGCACGGTCATACTTTTTCTTTGCTTTGGTTTTTTTAGGCTACGTCAATGTAAGTAACAGTTGATCCAGGGCAAGATGAGTGGAATTTGTTCTCAGATACAGTTTCTTTTTTGACGTTTAGATCGCAGGTTAGAGTAAGGTAAGCGTATAGGAAATTTGGTATCGAGTATTTCTTGAAGGAAATTGTGTAGAGGTAGGAGAAAGTAAATGAGAAAGAATTTTAGGTCGGGTAGTGGAGAATATAGATTGAGACTTTAAGACTGAGCTACACAATATAACGAAGCAAGGTAGTTTATCGTGTGCTTGCATAGAGGACGTACGAGGTTTCACAAAATTTACAAACGATATAAAATAATTTACAATGTAAATTAACTAATACTCGCTTAACTTTTTAAATTGTGGCATATTTCGCAAGCTGGATAACAGATAATTTTCTTTTATCACAAGGTTGTACGTTGCGAATGCAGGTTGCCTTTTCTAAACCATGTTCTACAAAGTGAGTTCGTTGGTTGTCTATAACAAAAATATAAACAGGGAACACAGATAATATAAGGTATGATAAAAAGACTTGGTGAAGGGATCAACGGGTAAACACTCCCCTACGTAGTTTATAATGCACTACACCCATGCAAAATTTAACAATAAGGCAGTCAAGACAGGAATTCCTCATGGCGCGCTTCCAACAACTAGTCAGATCACGACTCCTCTGTCTGTCATTCGTCATTCTGATTAGTCGGGATGACAACATATGTCTATTTTGAGCTATAGGAAGTTATTTTGATCAGTCCTTTCGTAAGGTATTCCATGATAAAATGCTATTTCTAAAAACCCCAATGAAAAGTCACACAAGGCATTTGTTAACTAGATTACACAATACCCAAAAATTGATTATACAAAAAAGCCCCTACACTGTACTGCACTGTCTTAACGTGCAACAACAGCTTCACACACTTCAATTAGCATCAAAATTTAATTAAGTTGGTTTGTAGTGATTCCAGCAGCAGTTCTCCAAGGACTGTACTACAGCGAAAACCGTCCCCACTATCTAAACTTCGGAACCGTCGGAACAGTCGTGGCACATGAACTAACACATGCATTCACTGAATATGGCAGCAACTTCGACAAACATGGCAACCACGTCAACATGTGGAGCGACAAAACACGCGAAAACTTTGAAAAGCGAGCAACTTGTCTTATAAACGAAGCCAGCAGTTTTCAAATTGAGGGTTCCCACTTACGAGTAAGTAACAAAGGCATACCTGATACATTTTGAGTATTTTTCAGATGGACGGTAAACAAATCCTAGAAGAAAGTACGTGCGATTATACGGGGGTTTTGGTAGCTTATCGTGCGTACAATAGTTGGCTGAGAACACATGGCGAAGAAAAAGAACTGCCTGGTTTAAATTATAACACCAAGCAATTGTACTGGATTTCAACAGCAACGTTCTTTTGTGACACTGTGAGTTTGGACAATCTGAAAGAGTTCATTGATGATGATAAACATGCACATCCGACGTTTAGAACATTCGGGGCGTTAAGCAATAATGTTCACTTTGGTGACGATTTTAATTGTCCACTCAACCGCAGGATGAATCCGGCTGAAAAGTGCCAAATATTTTAAAGGTACTAAAAACGATAATGGCATATTGTCCCAAAAGTAGTACATAGAATATTACTTGTAAAAGTGCAAGTCTTATGTGGATTATTATTTAATATATTTAAAAGCTCTACCTAAAATTTTTTATTACATAATAGGGTCGTTTATTATGCCTATTGCTTGTGCAAAGTTTTGTTTTAATATTTGGTACAGGAATGCTTTCTAATCCAAAAGGGAAAATAATATTATTGTACGTATAAATTAGGGCTATACGCATAAAATTGCGTTTTCCAGTTCTTAATATGGTACAGGAATAACCTTCAATTGTATCATATATAGTCCTTCAAACGTGCATTTTTTCATGTCCAAAGAAATATGTGGTTATTGCGGTAAGCAATGAAAACGGTTGACGGTTGGTAGGGACAATGACGAGTTCATACGGAAGAACTTTCAACTATCGTACCATATCAAAGTATTATACAGAGTGCATGTTAGTGCAGTAAAATTTACCTTTGAATTCTTCTACCACTCCTCCAATAACCCATATATTTTTTGTTACAAAACTGTTATAGGTTTCAACAGGCAATTTCAATGCAGCAATTTGAAGAAGAAAACAAAACACCCGGACCTCACGAGAACCTGTTAAACAATTTAGACACTAGTATAGATCTAACATAAGTGCAATGTCTTTCGTTGTATTTAAATTTGGGCAATGTTGCACCATATACCGAATCCTATAACCTATAACAGGCGTTTTTTCTTACAATATGTTTGTCGATATTAAGTTTTGTAGTCTATTATACCCCTGCCATTACGGTACGCGAGCCACTACAGTCAGTTGGTAGCAATGTTAAATAATTGTAAAAATGACGCGCAAATAAAAGATTACGTCATATCAATATTCGAATTATTGCAACACAATAAAAAAGTTATACTAATTTTAAAGAAAACCCCAAAGGGTACTCACGTAAACATGTAGGGCGACTCCAGCGCTACTCCATGATGGCTACAGCGGGGCTCCGTTAATCCTTTTCGGGCGTGGGTAATCGTTGAGCCCGGTCGAATCCAAATTCAATTTGTCTTCTTTCTATTTGTAGGTAAAAGTACGGTAAGGAAGACAGGTAGAGGTACGGTAATTTGGTGTAACATATCAAAAAAAAAACACGATAAGACACAAAGATAACTACATTTGTTCGAGTCTCGATCACCAGTCCAGACACGTCTGCCGGAAATCACCACCACCCTTCTTGGTACACCGCGTCGGCGCAATCTCGCGCAAACGCACTGTCTAAAGTGACGGAAATACGCGCACGTCTTTTTAAATTTATTGGCGCGAAATCCTTACAAATTAAAACTTATAAAAATGTTTACGGCCGATTTCGGCACGTAACAAGTCTTTATGGAACTATATGACATTTCTAGTATTTTTTCTAGAAACTCCAATGTATAATCGTTCGTCATCAAAAGAGCACAGTCGGAATATAACGTACAAATACGTTAGCAATCAATATTTATGTTATTGTTCTTACATGTTCAACAGAGCGTTGTCCAAACTCTATGGATGTAATCCTTTACACCTCTTGTGTATTACACTAACATTAACTTTTTGTTACAGACTTCATACCTACTTCCATATTTAATTCGAACCATTTATTTTAATCCTCTGTGCCTGATGGCTGGTGTCACCTATTTAAAAATATTTATTTATGTGGATTACGTTGGTTGTTTTAAATTTTGTAAAGTGCAAATCATATAATCCAAGTGCTAAGGGTAAAGACTTCATGGTAGTTCTGTAAATAAATACAAAAGTTAATAAAATAAGCAATTGCTGTTAAATGTGCTATTTTGCACAGTAAACGCCGACTGTTTATTTTAATCATCGCTATCACCGCATGTGGATAAAATAAAATATTAAGTAGAAGGTATTTACAGTTAAAAATACATTACTTAAGTCTATCAAAAGCACTTTTTATAAGTTTCTGTCAGTCCCTCAATGCACAGAAACCCAACTCTAAGTAAAGAAGCTTGTGCATCATGAAGTCGATGCGATATTGAGTGGATACTGGATAACCTTTAATGGTTGAATTCAATGGATTTTGCATATGAAAATCATGAAATTGCTAAGTGAATTAACTCGTAACATGCCTTTCCATTTACTGGATAACCAGTTTCCATTCCTTATAATCATTAAATTTACTATATTTAGTTAAAAAGAAAAAGTAGTCTCCGTTTCCTGGATCCGGCCCTGAGTATGTAATAAATTATCAGTTTTATTGTAAGATTATAATAATTTAATACACATAATGGGAATTTTTTATTATTTTTTTATTAATCTGGGAAATATATTGTGAACATGCACTATTGAAGCGTCAAGGTTCTCTATTCCACTTGGGTGTAGGACATCGGCCAATTTTAATGAGCCAATCCTGAGAGTGATGGATATAGCGTTGAGACAAGTAAGGTGATTTATATAAAACAAAAAGTGATCACTTCAGTTTTGGATTTGATAAAACGCGGTTGTACTTTTGGAAGTGACGTTTTCGTGGGTGCTGGTGCTGTCAATGTAGTACTCAAATTTCATGTCCTTTTACCTTATTTCGTACCTTTACGTTAGGGCGCTACAACTGCTGTTGGCTAGCACCACGTCAAAAAAGTTTACAGGGAACCGGAGCTCACAGACACTTCTGAGATGAGTTCGTCACCGCAGAACTGAGCAATGAGTGTTATAACTTTAAGATTTGTGTGTACAAAATTCTACCCTTAATATTTAATTAAGGACATCGGTCAATTTAGTGAGCCAATCCCGAAAGTGATGAATATAGTGTTGAAACGAATAAAGTGATTTATATGAAACAAAAAGTGATCACTTCAGTTTGGGATTTGATGAAGCGCGGTTGTGGTTTTTGAAGAGCCTTTTTCGTGAGTGTTGTCGATGTAGTACTCAAATTTCGTCCTTTTACATTTTTTCGTACCTCTACGTTCGGGCGCTACAACTGCTAATGGCTAGCAGCAAGTCAAAAAAATCTAAAGGGAACTGGAGTCTATGGAAACTCATGAGATGAGTTCGTCACCGCAGAACTAAGCAATGAGTGGTATAACTATAAGATTTGTGTGTAGAAAATTTGACCCTTAATATTTAATTAAGGACAACGAAAAAATTTAATGAGCCAATCCCAAGAGTGATGAATATAGTATTGAAAGGAGGGAAGTGATTTATATGAAACAAAAAGTGATCACTTCACTTTCGAATTTGTTGAAGTAGGGTTGTGCTTTTGGAAGTGCCGATTTCGGGAGTGCTGTCGATGTAGTACTCAAATTTCATGTCCTTTTAACTTTTTTTCGTAGCTGTACCTTCGGGCGCTACAACTGCTATTGGCTAGCACCATGTCAAAAAAAAATCTACAGGGAACCGGAGCCCACAGTAGCCCCTGAGAACTGCAAAACTGAGCAATGAGTGTTATAACTTTAAGATTTGAGTGTAAAAAATTCGACCCTTAATATTTAATTATGGAAATCGGAAAAAATTAATGAGCCAAAACTAGAAGACCTTTGGATATTGCACGTCTAGAAACTAGAAGGCTTAAAGATATTGAGTGTCTGAAAAAGTGTAAGGTTGTTACATGCCAACCGGCATGTATCACGTTAGATTTAAAATTGTAAATAAATTTCCGCGCATTTTTAAATGAATATGTCAATTTCCGTCGTCCCTGACAGCCGCGTCTGCGCAAAAGGATGGGGAGTGCGCGCGTGGTGTTATAAGACGCCTTTGTGTACCTGTTACCTAATTCCTGTCATTCCCCTACGAGTACAGCAGTAAAAGGAAAGAAAAATTTTTGACAAAGTTTCAGTCCAAAATTGTAAGTGGCCGGGGCTCCCGTTTCTTCAGCCCCTCCCATAATATCTCTGCTTGGGAAGCAGCACAAAACCGGACGTAACCGGCACAAAATAGCACTCCCGTAGCACAAAATTTTAGCAAGGTTTTAGTTCAAAATTTAACTGGATGGGTCTCGCATTTTCTCAGCCCTTCCCACAATATTTCTGCCTGGGAAGCAGCACAAAACTCGGGAATACCGGCACAATACAGCACTAACGCGGCACAAAATTTTGAGAAAACTTGAGTCCAAAATTGTAAGTGGGCGGGGTCCAGTTTATTCAGCCCCTCCTACAATATCTCTGCTTGTGGAGCAGCACAAAACTCGGGGCTGCTGGCACAAAACAGCACTAACGTAGCACAAATTCTGACAAAGTTTCGGTTCAAAATTGTAAGTGGCCGTGTTGACTATTTCACCACACGCAGAGCACTGAACAGACAAAGGATTTGCAGTTGACTATATCAGAGTACATGAGCTGGAAATAGAACAAACCAAAAAATTTCGAGTTTTTGTGCTACCCAAAAATCTATACTTTCATTGGTTAAACTAAATTTGGAGATTCTTTTATAATCAAAAACTAGAAAAACGCATTTCATTGGTTAAAGACCTCATTCACGTTCTTCAACACAGGAAGAATAGGAAATGGAAGTGAATAATGTTACATGCCAACCGACATGTATCATGTTAGATTTAATTTGTAAATAAATTGCCGCGTATTTTTAAATGAATATGTCAATTTCCGTTGTCCCTGACAGCCGCGTCTGCGCAAAAAAATGCGGAGTGCACGCGTGGTGTTATGAGACGCCATTAAGTTACGACCCTTCGACGAAGCAACATCTGTCTGTATCGTGTGTCTTCTTTTTAGGAATGTAGGTTTCTTCTACTTTTGCCTTTGTGTACCTGTTTCCTAATTCCAGTCATTCCCCTACGAGTACAGCAGTAAAAGGAAAGACGGATGTAATTTGATTCAACATGGCGTAAAAGTGAACCCAACCTGCAAAAGCATCGTGGAACCCTGAGATGAACTCACGAGATGCCGCCATATAAGTAATTTGTTTTGATTTAAATTGTGCTTGCAAATTGACTTAAAAAGCGGTTGCATCACTTTTAAAGCATGACCGGTATAAGTTACAATATGATGAGAATTATACTGCGTAAAACTATAACCATTGCGCAATAGTATAACAAATGCCGAAAGTGTAACAATAAATATAATTTCAAATTCTGCAGAAGACATTCGTAGTGCTCACCATAGCCTAGGAATCAATTCTCTTGCAGTGCTCCCCATAGCCTGCAAAACTTTCACAAGCAGCGCTCTCCATAGCCTGCCATACTGCAAAACGCAGCGCTTACCATAGCCTGCGTACTCTCCGAACGTTATGCAGTCCGCCGCCAGACCTGGGGCCCGGCATTATTATACTGTGAATAAATACATGGGTGACCGTTGGATATTGCACGTCTAGAAACTAGAAGGCTTAAGGATATTGAGTGTCTGGAAAAGTGTAAGGTTGTTAAATGCCAACCGACCTGTATCACGTTAGATTTAATTTGTAAATAAATTGCCGCGCAGTTTTAAATGAATATGTCAATTTCCGTTGTCCCTGACAGCCGCGTCTGCGCAAAATGATGGGGAGTGCGCGCGTGGTGTTATAAGACGCCAATAAGTTACGAGCCTTTGACGAAGCAATATCTAACTGTGTCGTGTGTCTTTTCTTTTTAGGTTTGTAGGTTCCTTCTACTTTTGCCTTTGTGTACCTGTTGCCTAATTCCTGTCATTCCCCTACGAGTGCAGAAGTCACAGGACGGACGGATGTAAATTGATTCAACATGGCGTGAACTGAACCCAACCTGCAAAATCATCGTGGGACCCTGAGACGAATTTCCGAGATGCCGCCATGTAAGTAATTTGTTTTGATTTAAATTGTGCTTGCAATTTGACTTAAAAAGCGGTTGCATTACTTTTAAAGCGTGGCCGGTATAAGTTACAATATGGCGGGAATTATACTGCGTAAAACTATAACCATTGCGCAATAGTACAACAATTGCCCAAAAGTGTAACAAGGTCTAGAGAGTTTAAGTGTCTGTAAAACTAGAGCTTTAGAAATAGCGAGTGCCTTGAAAACTAAAATGTTCAGAGATATAAAGCGTCTTTAAAATAGAAGGTTCGGGGATAATGAGTGTCAGGAGAACTAGTAGGCTATTGAAGGTCTGGACCACTAGAAGGTCTAGGTATTGTAATTGTCTGGAAAGCTAGCAGGCCTAAGTATTTTAATGTTTGGAAAACCAGAACACCTCGAGATGTTTAGCATTTGCAAAACTACAAGGTCCAGGGCTATCTAATGCCTAAAAATATAGAAGGTTTAGGGCTGTCAAATGTCAGGAAAACTAAAAAGTCTATGATGTCGAGCATCTACAAACTAGAAGGTCTAAGGATATTTAGTGTATAGAAAAGTGTAAGGTCCGAGCATATCAAGTTTCCGAAAACTAGAGAACTCAGAGATATAGTGTCTGGGAAAGTAGAAGGTCCAAGAATATCTAGTGCTCGAAAACCTAGAAGGTTCAAGAAGAGTAGAAGTTCTATGGATATCAAGTGTCTGGAAAAGTGTAAGATCTAGAATTTAAGTGTGTATAAAACTAGAGGTGTAAAATAGCGAATGTCTTGAAAACTAAAACGTTCAAAGATATCGAGTGTCTGTAAAACTAGAAAGTCCAGGAGTATCAGGTGTCAGAGCTAGAAGGTCCAGAGTAATAGAGTGTCTGGAAAGTTAGACGGTTTAAAATTAACCAGTGTCTTGAAAACTAAAACGTCCAAAGATATGGAGTGTCAGGAAAACTAGAAAGTCCAGGGACATCGGGAGTCTGAAAACTACAAGGTGTAGTTAGTGCGATTTCCTGGAAAGCCAGAAGGTCCAAGGATCATGACTGTCTGAAAACGAGAAAACCTGAGGATATTGAGTGCCTGGAAAAGTAGAAGGTCCAATGATGTCTAGTGCATAGAAACCAAGAAGGTTTAGAGATATCGAAGGTCAGAAATGCTAAAAGGTTTAGGGATATCGAGCATCTGGAAACTAGAAAGTCCAAGGAAATCGAGTGTCTGAAAAAGTGTAAAGTCTAAGGAGTTAAAGTGTCTGAAAAACTAGACGTTTAGAAATAGCAAATGTCTTGAAAACTAAAACGCCCAGATATATAACCTCGAGATGTTTAGCATTTGCAAAACTACAAGGCCCAGGGATATTTAATGCCTACAAATATATAAGGTTTAGGGCTGTCAAATGTCAAGAAAACTTAAACATTCAATGATATCGGGCGTCTACAAACTAGAAGGTCTAAGGATATCTAGTGTCTGGAAAAGTGTAAAGTCCAAGAATATCAAGTGTCTGAAAACCAAAGAATTCAGGGATATAGAGTGTTTGGGAAACTAGAAGGTTCAAGAATATCTAGTGCTCAAAAACCTAGTAGGTTCAAGAAGAGTAGAAGTTCTATGGATATCGAGTGTCTGGAAAAGCTTAAGATCTAGAATTTAAGTGTCTATAAAACTAGAGGTGTAAAAATAGCGAGTGTCTTAAAAAGTAAAACGTCCAAATATATCGAGTGTCTGTAACACTAGAAAGTCCAGAAATATCAGGTGCCAGAGTGTCTGGAAAGTTAAACGGTTTAAAATTAGTCAAGTGTCTTGAGAACTAAAACGTCCAAAGATATAGAGTGTCAGGAAAACTAGAAAGTCCAGGGACATTGGGTGTCTGGAAACTACAAGGTGTAGCTAGTGCAATTTTCTGGAAAGCCAGAAGGTCCAAAGATAATGATTGTCTCAAAACGAGAAACCTCGAGGATATTGAGTGACTGGAAAACTAGAAGGTCCAGTGATGTCTAGTCCCTAGATACCAAGAAGGTTTAGAGATATAAAAGGTCAGAAATGCTAAAAGGTATATGGATATCGGGCATCTGGAAACTAGAAAGTCCAAGAAAATCGAGTGTCTGAAAAAGTGTAAAGTCTAAAGAGTTAAAGTGTCTGAAAAACTAGACGTTTCGAAATAGCAAGTGCCTTGAAAACTAGAACGCCCAGATATATCAAGTGACTGTTAAACTAGAAGGTCTAGGGAGGTCGAGTGTCAGGAGAACTAGTAGGCTATTGAATGTCGGGACCACTAGAAGGTCTAGGTATTGCGATTGTCTGGAAAGCCACAAGGTACAGGGATATCGAGTGTCTGGAAAGCTAGCAGGTCTAAGTATTTTAATGTCTGAAAAACCAGAACACCTCGAGATGTCTAGCATTTGCAAAACTACAAGGTCCAGGGATATTTAATGCCTACAAATATAGAAGGTTTAGGGCTGTCAAATGTCAGGAAAACTAAAAAGTCTATGGATGTCAGGCGTCTACAAACTAGAAGGTCTAAGGATATCTAGTGTCTGGAAAAGTGTAAGGTCCAAGGATTTCAAGTGTCTGAAAACCTAGTAGGTTCAAGAAGAGTATAAGTTCTAGTAATATCAAGTGTCTGGAAGTTAGAAGGTATAAGGATATCAAGTGTCTGGAAAAGTTTAAGATCTAGAATTTAAGTGTCTATAAAACAGAGGTGTAAAAATAGCGAGTGTCTTGAAAACTAAAACGTCCAAAGATATCG
Source organism: Platerodrilus igneus (assembly GCA_036346225.1). Taxonomy (NCBI): domain Eukaryota; kingdom Metazoa; phylum Arthropoda; class Insecta; order Coleoptera; family Lycidae; genus Platerodrilus; species Platerodrilus igneus. Next base: position 4,734,562 of record JARFIW010000053.1, on the reverse strand, counting down.
AGTGTCTGTAAAAGTAGAAAGTCCAGGAATATCAGGTGCCAGAGCTAGAAGATCCAGGGTTATAATGTCTGGAAAGTTAGGCGGTTTAAAGTTAGTCAGTGTCTTGAAAAACGTCGAAAGATATGGAGTGTCAGGAAAACTAGAAAGTCCAGGGACATTGGAAGTCTGGAAACTACAAGGTGTAGCTAGTGCGATTTTCTGGAAAGCCAGAAGGTCCAAGGATAATGATTGTCTGAAAACGAGGAAACCCGAGGATATTGAGTGTCTGGAAAACTAGAAGGTCCAGTGATGTCTAGTGCCTAGAAATCTAAAAGGTTTAGAGATATCAAAGGTCAGAAATGCGAAAAGGTATATGGATATCCGGCATCTGGAAACTAGAAAGTCCAAGGAAATCGAGTGTCTGAAAAAGTGTAAAGTCTAAGGATTTTAAGTGTCTGAAAAACTAGATGTTTAAAAATAACAAGTGCGTTGAAAACTAGAACGCCCAGATATATCAAGTGACTGTAAAACTAGAAGGTCTAGGGATATTGAGTATCAGGAAAACTAAAAGCTTCAGGGTATTGGGTGTCTGAAAACTAGAAGGTGTGGATATTTCGATTGTCTCAAAACCAGATGGTTCAAGGATATCGGGTGTCTGGGAAAGCAAATGCCCCAGGGATATCGAGTGTCTGGAAAACTAGAAGTTTCAGGGATAATTAGAGCATGAACTAGAAGGTCTAAGTATTTTGATGGCCTGGAAAATCTGAGTATCTAGGGATATATGGAGTATGCAAAACTAGAAAGTCCAGGGGTATCTAATGCCTGGTAACCTAGACCATTTAGAGATAGCAAGTGTCAGGAAAACTAAAGGGCCTTTAGATATCAGGCTTCTAGAAACTAGAAGTTCTAAGGATATCGAGTGTCTGGAAAAGTGTAAGGTCTAGGGAGTTTAAGTATCTATAAAACTAGAAGGTCCAGGGATATCGAGTTCCAAGAGAACTAGAAGGTCCAGGCCTAAAGAATGTCTGGCAAGCCAGTAGGGCTAGGTATTGTGATTGGTTGGAAAGCCAGATGGTACAGGGATAATGAGGCTAGGAAACCAGAAGATTCAGCGGAATCGGATGTCTGCAAAACAAAAAAGTCCCGGAATATGGAGTATCTGGAAAACTACCATGTTTAGATTTTTCGATATCTGAAAAACCAGAATTTCCAGAAATATTTAGCGTCTGCAAAATTAGACGTTCCTGGAATAACTAATGACTGGAAACCTGGAACATTTACGAATTATGAGTGTCAGGAAACTAGCAGGTTTTTATATATCTAGCATCTAGAAACTAAGAGACCTAATGATATTGAGTGTCTGGAAAAGTGTAAGGTCTAGGTAGTTTAAGCGTCTATAGAACAAGAGGTTTAGAAATAGCGAGTGTCTTGAAAACTAAAACGTTCATAGATATGGAGTGTCTGTAAAACTAGAAGGCCCGAGGATATTCTGTCAAAAAACTAGAAGGTCAAGGGCTATTGGTTGTCTAGAAAATTAGAATTTCTAGGTACTGCAACTGTTTGGAAAACCAGAAAGTACAGGGATATCGAGAATCCAGGAAATTAGAAGAATATCGAGTGTCTGTAAAATCAGAAGGTCCAGGGATATCGAGTGTCCAGAAAACTGGCGGGTCTGGATATTTCAATGTCTAAAAAACCAGATCATCCAGAGATATTAGGCGTTTGCAAAACTAGAAGTTCCATGGATATCTAATGCCCGGAAGCCTAGAAGGTGTAAGGATAATGAGTGTCGGAAAACTAGAAGGTCTATGAATATCGGTCGTATAGAAACTATAACGTCTAAGGATATCAAGTGTTTGGAAAATTGTAAGCTGTAGGGAGTTTATGTGTCTGTAAAACATAGATTTAAAAATAGCGAGTGTCTTGAAAACTAAAACGTCCAGAAATATCAAATGTCAGGAAAACCAGAAGATCCAGAGATATGGGGTGTCTGAAAAACTAGAAGGTCTAGGTATTGCGGTTGTCTGGAAAGCCAGAAGATCCGAGTATGTTGAGTGTCTGAAAACCTGAAGACTCCGAGATATCGAGTGTCTAGACAACTAGACGATCTAGGAATATCAAGCGTCTGGAAAACTTTAACGTCTAGGTATTTCGATGTCAAGAAAGCCAGAATGTTCAGAGATATTTAGCGTTTGCCAAACTAGAAGGTCCAATGGGTATCCAATGCCTGAAAACCAAGAACGTTTAGAGATATCCAGTGTCAGGAAAATTAGAAAGTCCCAGGACAGTGGGTCTCACAAAAACTAGAAGGTCTAGGTATTGCAATTGTTTGGAAAGCCAGAAGATTCAAGGGAATCGAGTGTCTGTATGGCAAAGGATTCAGGGATATCGAGTTTACTGAAAAAATAGAATGTCCAAGGGTATCTAGTATCTGGAAACCTAGAAAGTTTAGAAATATTTAGGGCCAGGAAGACTAGAAGATCTATGGAAATCAAGCATTTAAAAACTAGAAGGTCTAAAGATATCGAGTATTTGGAAAACTGTAGGGTGTGGGGAGTTTAGGTGTCTGAAAAACTAGAGGTTTAAAAATGTCAAGTTTCATGAAAGCAAAAACATTCAGAGATATCAAGTATTTGCAAAACTAGAACATACAGGAATATCGAGTTTAACGAAAAGTAGAAAGTCCGAGATATTGGATGTCTGAAAAGCTAGAAGGTTAGGTATTTTGATAGCCCAGAAGGCAAAAACGTCCAGGATACCAAGTGTCTAGAAAAGCAAAAGCACATGGGTATCGAGTGTCTGAAAAACTAGAAGTTCCAGGCTTATTGAATGTCTCGAAAAGTAGAATGTCTAGGATTTTGATTGTCTGGAAAACTAGAGTGTCTAGGGATATATGGAGTCTGCAAAACTAGGAGGCCTTTGGATATTGCACGTTTAGAAACTAGAAGGTCTAAGGCTATTGAGTGTCTGGAAAAGTGTAAGGTCTAGAGAGTTTAAGTGTCTGTAAAATTAGAGGTTTAGAAATAACAAGTGCCTTGAAAACTAAAACGTCCAGAGATATAGGGCATCTTTAAACTAGAAGGTTCTGGGATATCGAGTGTCAGGAAAAGTAGTTGGCTATTGAATGTCTGGATCACTAGAAAATCTACGTATTGTGATTGTCTGGAAAGCCAAAAGATACAGGGATATCGACTGTTCGAAAAGCCAGCAGGTCTAATTATTTCGATGTCTGGAAAACCAGAACGTCTCAAGATATTTAGCATTTGCAAAACTACAAGGTCCAGGGACATCCAATGCCTGCAAACATAGAAGATTTAAGGCTATCGTATGTCAAGAAACTAAAAAGTTTATGGATGTCAGGCGTCTAAAAACTAGAAGATCTGAGGATATCTAGTGTCTGGAAAAGTATAAAGTTCGGGGATTTTAAGTATCTATAAAACTAAAGGTGTAACAATGGCGAGTGTCTTGAAAACTAAAACGTTCATAGATATTGAGTATCTGTAAAACTAGAAGGACCCGGGATATCAGATGCCAAGAGAACTAGAAGGTCCAAGGCTATAAAGTGTCTGGAAAGTTAAAAGATTTAAAATTAGCCAGTGGCTTGAAAACTAAAGCGTTCAAAGATATGCAGTGTCAGGAAAACTAGAAAGTCCAGAGATATTGGGAATCTGGAAAATACAAGGTATAAGTAATGTGATTTTCTGGAAAGCCAGAGTCCAATGATAATGAGTGTCTGAAAACCAGAAAATCCAGGGATATTGAGTGTCTGGAAAACTAGAAGGTCCAATGATGTTTAGTGCCAAAAAACCTAGAAAGTTTAGAGATATCAAAAGTCTGAAAAGCTAAAAGGTTTATGGATATCAGACGTCTGGAAACTAGAAAGTCCAAGAAAATAAGGTGTAAAGTCTACGGAGTTTAAGTGTCTGAAAAACTAGATGTTTAGAAATAGCAAGTGTCTTCAAAACTAGAACACCCAGATATATCAAGTGACTGTAAAACTAGAAGTTCTAGGGATATCGAGTATCAGAAAAACTAAAAGCTTCAGGGTATTGGGTGTCTGAAGACTAGAAGGTGTAGATATTTCGATTGTCTGCAAAGCCAGAAGGTTTAAGGATATCGAGTGTCTAGGAAAACAACAGCCCCAGGAATATCAAGTGTCAGGAAAACTAGAAGTTTCAGGGATATTGAGAGTATGAACTAGAAGGTCTAGGCATTTGAATGGTCTGGAAAACTAGAAGGTCCAGGGTGCCTGGTAAACTAGAAGGTTTAGGAATAACAAGTGTCAGATAAACTAGAAGGTCTTCGGATATCAGAAACTAAAAGTTCTGAGGATATAGAGTGTATGGAAAAGTGTAAAGTCCCGGGAGTTTAAGTGTCTAAAAAACTAGAAGTATAGAAATAGCGAATGTGTTGAAAACTAAAACGTCCAGAGATATCGCCAGGGCTAAAGTCTCTGGAAATGTAGAAGGGCTAGGTATTGCGATTGTTTGGAAAGCCCAATGGTACAGGTGTAGTGAGGTTAGGAAACCATAAAATTCAGGAGTATCGGATGTCTGCAAAACCAGAAAGTCCAGGGATATGTAGCGTCTAGAAAACTACCAGGTTTAGGTTTTTCGATGCCTGAAAAACCAGAACTTCCAGAAATATTTAGCGTTTGCAAAACTAGAAGCTCTAGGGATAACTAATGTCTGGAAACCTGGAACGTTTAGGAAATACAAGTGTCAGGAAACTAGAAGGTCTTTATATATCTAGCATCTAGAAATTAGAAGGCCTAAGGATATTGAGTGTATGGAAAAGTGTAAGGTCTAGGGAGTGTAAGCGTCTGTAGAACAAGAGGTTTAGAAATAGCGAGTGTCTTGAAAACTAAAACGTCCAAAGACATGGAGTGTCTGTAAAACTAGAAGGTCCGGGGATAGTCTGTCAAGAAAACTAGAAGGTTAAGAGCTACTAGGTATCTAGAAAATTAGAATTTCTAGGTACTGCAATTGTTTGGAAAGTCAGGCGGTACAAGGATATCAAGAATCCAGAAAGCTAGAAGATCCAGGAATATCGAGTGTCTGTAAAACAAAAAGGTCCAAGTAGGTCGAGTTTCTGAAAAACTGGCAGATATAGGTATTTTGATGTCTGGAAAACCAGAACATCCAGAAATAAAAAGCGTTTGCAAAACTAGATGTTCCATGGATATATAATGCCCGGAAACCTAGAAGGTTTAGCAATAACGGGTGTCAGAAAACTAGAAAGTCTATGAATATTGAGCATCTAAAATCTAGGAGGTCTAACGGTATCTAGTGTCTAGAAAAGTATACAGTCTAGGAAGTTTAAATGTCTGTAAAACTAGAGGTTTACAATTAGCCAGTGTCTTGAAAATAAAAACGTCCAGGAGTATCAAGTGTCAGGAAAAGTAGAAGGTTCAGGGATATTGGGTGGTTAGAAAACTAGTAGGTATAGATATTGCGATTGATTGAAAAGCCTAAAGGTCCAAGGATGTCTAATGTCTGAAAACCAGAGTCCTTGGACATTGCGTATCTGGAAAACTGGAAGGTCTAGGTATTGCGATCATCTGGAAAGCCAGACGGTCCAAGGATATCGAGTGTTTGAAAACCAGAGAACCCAGGGATATCGAGTGTCTGGGAAACTAAAAGGTCCAAGAATATCTAGTGCTTGGAAACCTAGAAGGTTCAGGAAGGCTAGAAGTTCTATGGATATTGAGTGTTTGGAAGTTAGAAGATATAAGGATATCGAGTGTCTGGAAAAGTTTAAGATCTAGAGAGTTTAAGTCTGAAAACTAGATTTAAGAAATAGCGAGCGCCTTAAAAACTAGAACGTCCAGATGCATTGAGTGTATATATAACTATAAGGTCCAGGGATATCGAGTATCAGCAAAACTAGAAGTATTGGGTGTCCCAAAAGCTAGGTAATTCGAATATCTAGAAAGCTAAAAGATCTAAGAATATCGGGCATCTGGAAAAGTAGAGAACTGAAGGATATCAGGGGTCTGGAAAACTAAAAGTTCTAGTGGTATTGAGCATCTGGAAAACTAGAAGGTCTAGGTACTTTGATTATCTGAAAAACCAGTGTCTAGAGACATGGAGTTTGCACAACTAGAAGGACCAGGGACGTCTAATACCTGGAAGCCTAGAAGGTTTAAGAATATCGCATGTCTGGAAAACTAAAACGTCAAGAGATATCAAGTGCCTGGAACCCTAAAATTTTTATAGGTATTAGGTGTCTGGAAAACCAGAAGATCTATGGGTATGTATTTTTAATGGACATTGTATTGGCTAAAGAAAAAGTTGGACTGTACTGTTTTCTATACATAAGGAATTTCCAGAAATGGGATCTAAAATGCCATATAGATCAACCTTGGAAACCAGAACAATAGAATGGTAATATTATTTTTGGATTAATCTTCTTTTAAGGATTTCTGTCATTAATATCGGGCGAGTTGGATGTTATATTAGGTTTTGTTAAAGGTCAATGTACGTGTATATATAATTCCAGAAATTGCTGATAATAACGTTTAGTACTGAATTCACATCACTTATGTCTTTATTGGTTACGCTGTAAATTAAAATTGTATTAAAATTAAATAAGTACAAGGGGGATACTCACCATAAATCCTATTTCTCCAGAATTTTCTGCATATTGATGGTTCAAGGAGAGATATGAAAATAATTGTAGATAATTATCTGGAAGTTCGAGCAACAATACGACATGTACATTCCTTCACGCTTCGGAAGTATCAAATCAAATTAGATGAATTTAACTTTGCTTATATGATACTATTTAAAAATGATTTACTATGCAAGAAGACAAGTGTGATGTTGTCCTTTATGCAGATGATACCACTCTATATAATAAGAGTGATAATATGGCTCAACTGGTAGCTGACAGTACAACATCTTTATGCCTCACTGAATCGTGGTTCAATGATAACAAACTTGCCCTGAATAGGGATAAAACCAAACAAATAATTTTTTCATTAAAAAGGGATTTTTTTTCAAAGGAGCAATCAGCTAGTTTTCTCGGTATTACCCTGGATAGCAAATTAAGTTGGGACACCCATTGTGATCTGCTAAAAACTTTGCCGAACTATTTATCTCATAAACTCTTTGGTAAGATCACTTTCACCTAATGTGCTACTGTCATGTTATCATGGCATGTTCCATTGTCATATTTCATATGCTATAATTGTGTGGGGTCATTGTAGCGGCTCCCTTCGGGTTTTCAAGCTTCAACGTAGAGTTGTTCGCATTATGTCTAGCCTTGGGTTCCGTGATGACTGCCGTGCATCTTTTATAAAATTTAAAATTTTAATTTTGCCTTGTCTGTTTATTTTACAATGTCTGCTTTACATAAAAAAACAAATCTTTCAATATCAACACAACACTGATATTCATCACTTTGACAGTCGCAACAAGGGAAAATTGGTTGTACCTTACCATACAATGTAGTTCCTCCGGGTGGAGCATTGGGGACGTGGCCGCAAGTATAGCGGCCCTAATTCAAATTATAATGTACCTTACCGTAGGCTAAGTAGGAGCAGAAATGGTTCTAACTACTTTGGCTGTATTTTTTATAATGCACTTCATTCTAGCATAAAAGATTTGCCTATTTATCAATTTAAATTAAATATAAAAAGGTTCTTATTAGAAAATGCTTTCTACACAATACCTGAGTTTTTAGCTTCAGTTGGTTCTTTAAGGTTGTCCTCTGAAGATTTATAATATAATTTCCATCTTTTTGGTGTTTTTTTTTTTTAAATTGTATATTCTAAATATATTTTTATTGTATTTGACAAATTGTTTTTCATGTCAGTGATTCACACATGTTTTATTATAAATAAATAAATAAATAAATAAAAAACAACGACTGTATAATCATCCAATCGTGCAAAATTCTGACGATTCTAGGAGGAATTTCTTTATTGATTACAAACATAAAACAATTTCACCCTTCTGGTGAAGGAGAATCGACAGTCTTCTGACTAAGCTATGAGTCTATTCCTCGAGTAGAGCTTATGAGGAGTGGTCGTGGGTTTAACAACAAAAATATTGTTTCGTATATTGACTCTCCAATAAAAAATAGGGGTGCAAAAGGGGGGCTACAAAGTCCTAGAATTGATAAAGCACAGGTTACCCTAAGGGAGAACTTGAAAATCCTCAGGGGGAAAAATCGTTTTTACTGTCAACACGCAGGGTCTGAAAGAAAACAATGTTATTATAATAACAAGGGACGCAACAAATACACTCTTGCTACCTTATACAGTAAAGGAGTAGTTATTAATACCTATAATTTAAACATAAATAGCAAAAGGAAATTTAGATATCAAGCGCTGTTTAGCACTTCTTTATTGTGTCACAGCGAACCACTTTTTTCTTTATAAAAGGATATATATTCCTTTTTAACTTATTTATCTCTACCTTTGGACGCGCTTATCCAAAATAAAACAGTCGTTCAATTAAAACAAATGTAAAATTTATATACAAAAATGTACAATAAAAACGTGGTCTAATCTTTTAGACTCAGATATTTAAATATGAAAATTTTGATAATCTCTACTATTAATCAAAATGTCAACAATGAATTAAATATGACCGTAAAGTTTTTAAATATCCAAAATGAACAGATCTGTTTACACTGGTTTACAAACATTTGTTATATATTCAATGCTAAATAAATTAGTTCTCATAATTACTTTGTGTTAACACATGGATGAAACACTTTTCCGGATTAAATAAGGAAATTGATAATCTTAATTATTTGCAGTAACGTCTAATGTAAGCAATAATTTATACATGAAATCCAAACGCTAAAAGTTCTTTCGACTTCTTCGTAAAACAAATTAAAATACGCTATCATTTTAGTTTCAAATATTCGCCTCGTTGTCAAGTTATTCAGAACAGCTGTTGTCAGGTCATGTCCTTAGGCTAACGCTTACCTTAGTAACTGGTTGTACTTTGAAACTTCATTACAACAAATACCTTGTTGAGACTACATGTGTCAGCTTGCGGTTCTTGGACAAAAAAGGCACATCAGTGAACTTTCCACATAAGCGTAAATTTGAGCTTCTTCTTTTGAACTAATGGCAAATTAAATGCATAACAGTGTATTATACTGGACCATTATAGGGAACCATTTTCATGAATTTGCTGTGCAATTCATCGAAGTAAATCGAAACATAAAATTCCATCAAATTAATTATTCGAATAAAGCGGTAAAACTAGCTATTGAATGTGCATAATTTTCAACTCACCTTTAGCGAGATTATCTAATGGTAAAGTGAGAAATTAAAACATGATATCTGAACTTGTAAATTCGTAAGTTTTAAACTGTAAATTAGCGTGACTAAAAATTAACCTGTGAATTAGCAAGATTAAAAATTGGTAAATCTGTGAATTAGCGAGATTAAAAAAATTGGTAAAGCTGTGAGCGCTACAATAAAATCATTTAGTCCACCTTAACAATTATTTAACTTGCTTACCATTATCAGAAACAAACAAAAGTCAAGTGCATTCGACACTTGATTATGCTGCCACGACTATGGTGATGCGTAGATCGCTAGCCCAGACCATATTAAGACCCAGACTGATCCTTCCGTCGACGGAATGCGCACAAAGCACAAAAATCGTCTCACATTGGAAATGCAGTTCAAATGACCAACGTTTATGAATAGAGCCAATATTATTATTATTAATTAATATATGACTCGTAATTGGACTAAACGATACTGATCTCAACATTTATAAACATTGTGAAATTAAATGTTTATTTGAATAAACAATGCAGTGTATTTTATAATTAAAATTATAGGCTTTTATAAGCATCAACAAAAATTGTTACAAACATAAAATAAACACCTTCAAATTCATAGATACTTTATTAACAAATCATGAAATATATTGCAATTAAAACATACATATTTACAACCTTAACGTAAAATAAATTATCACTTAAGATGATCATTAAAAATTAGCAAAAAGTTGCTTTAACAAAACATTATAATACAAGAATAAAACGTGAACAAAAAATGAACACATGCCACCATTGCTTATCTAACTGCCTCATGAAAGTATTATATCTATATTTTAATAGTAATCTGTATAGATTATTGTCTATTGAATAATGTTATTAATAGACCAATATAATTCGATATTATACAATTGATATACTAATTATCACACCTGAAATTATTAAAAAAACCCTAACTAACGTGATGTATTGTAAAACGTAAGCGACTAAATTACGTTTATGAAACTAGCAATTTTTAATGATGTTGAATTCTTTCTGACACTTGACATGCAGATACATTTGAGAAAAATAATGCTCCATCTTCGTTTAAACATTTCAAAACCACTTGCGCAATGTGCACACAAAACATATAGAAGGAGAAGGAAGGAGAAGCATGGGCAGTGCGAGAGAATTAAGTCTGACAGTCAAAGTACCACTAGTAACGTCCAATTGAAAATCTTGGCAATTTAAATCTCATAAAGATGTGATTTTCAATTTGTTATGATTATCCACTTTTTCAAACCACGTAAATATTGATATCGAAATTAGTTTCAGCGAAGCTTAACATTTTAGGGTTTATGTGCGAAGTGCTAAAAGCTTATTCAACAATAACAAAAAATTGCAGCTTATGGGTAGTTTAATTGAGTTGAAGATATGCCATTTTTCCCAAATATATTTTCTTAAAAATAGTTTAGCTTCTGTACATAATACATTGAAAAAAATGAATAATCGTTTAGAAAATGTTAATAACAATATGATCAGTCTTAAAACCAAAATTTCGGTCATTTCATACAAAGAAAGTAATACTGCTTAGCCTTTTATATCTTTTACAGATGGTAATCAAATTTTTTAACATATTTATGATATTAAAAGAAACGTGTAACAACTGAAACTAACTATCAATAATTTTTAATAACCGACATCGATAAAAAAAAAAAAGTTCTAAATAATGCGACATTGAGTGCATGTAATCATCAAAAAATAAATCAAATACACAATTTCAATATCAATGTGCAATCGTTAATAAATTCTATAACAAAATAATAGATTTTTAGATGATAATAAGCAATCTTAAACTATATAAATCAATTTATAATTAAACAAATTCAAAGCACTTAAAATCGTAAATGAAATCGAAGTCTGCATTTAATTATTTTCCTATTAAGTAATAGCTTTCGATCATGTAAATTCGTTTGCATTTACTAAAATATCCCAAGATATCAAGCTCGTTCAATATTAAATTTCCAAGCATTATGCAATGAAAATAACTAATTTAGTATTGCTATTTAGATAAGTTAGATTTTACGTAAAATGTTTACTTTTTAGAACAGAATCAAATGGATTGACATGGTATTAGGTTCATTGTCCGACGGTAAAACCACAACCTTTTTGATTCGCTATTCATTTACGTAGATTCTGTTACTACTCCAACAACATCCTGCATATATTACCGTTTTACAATAAGTATGCTTCCTAACGATTTTTATTTAAACCAATTTGCTGCGAATTTGAAAAGCTTATTCTATAAATTAAATAGTCAACACCTTATTTTAGGTATCTGTGAACTTGCTACACGTTACGATAACGTACAATTAAATTCTTATACTGTTACGACCGAGAGATTCGTTGAAAAAATGGATCCATACTATTATTTGATAAACCGTGTTTCGAATTTTCTAATCACCTGTTGGTATGGTATGATAACACTAGTATTACTTTAAGCTCTGGTTATTTCAAAACAAATCAATATGCATTTTCTTTTCTGAACACGACAAAAGTACTCGTTATGGTTGTATTTTTCGTTTCTGTTTTTTTATGGGATTTCACGCACACAATATTGTGTGGTAAGTATTTCTGGTTTTAAGAGAAATGTCCTTTGCGGCGACAATAAAGTAATTTTACCTGAAATTATTCCAGCTTCGCCCGTTGAATTGCCGCCTCTTTTTGTGATGGGAGGACACCTCCAAGGCGGGACGCGCGGCCCTCTGTTCAACCCCGTCATTAGAAACGGTATGAGGCAGTCCTACGTTGTAATTCGAGGGTGAGTGTTTATGCACTATTTGCTCCATTTGATAATTACACTTGGTAGCTTTAAAATGATAATCGTCATGTGATATAATATTGCACTTATTGTGATCATTTTATCCACTAAATTGTATGTATGTAATCATATGCGTACAAAGATGATTTGTAACTGTTGGTTTTCCTTTTTTTGGAGTTATAAATTTTTGTTAGTTAAGACATTCTAGTGCCAATGTGGTATATGTAATTTTATAGAAAAGCTTATTCTATATATTAAATAGTCAATTCCCTGTTGTAGGTATCCGTGAACTTGCTACACGTTACGATAACGTACAATTAAATTCTGATAGATAAGTAGATAGATAAATAGATAGATAAGTAGGAGGTGGAAAGAGTGTAACTACCCTTTCTATCAACCTCTTAGTGCAGCGGAAACCGCTAAACTGTCTCTCGGAACACCCATCTTCAGCCAGGCATTATTTGGAAATATCCAGGTGGGCTGGGCGCCCAAAGGCTTTAATATACAAAGAGCTCAAAGATCTTTGATAAATATCAAATAAATATAAAACATTTCAGATGTAAACAGCTTTACTTGTTTTTCATATTTTGTATAAAAATTTTTGTTTTATACTCTGGTGTACTAACAGAAAACCACATTTGCCGTTTTTTATTGAAATCTTAAGTCGCCATCTTGAATTCACTACTCTAAATTTCTGTAATTAGATTTAAAATCAAGAAATCCAACAAATCCCAAAAACAATTTTTGTTGAACTTCATACAAAAATTTAAAAATATTGGATGCCAACTAGCTTCTATTTTGAGTGGTATTGAAGGTAAAAATCATGGTAAATTAAAAGTTTTCACGAACAGAACAATATTGACGTTAAAAATCGAGGAGTTTAGTTGCACGGTCTGTAAAGGCCAGAATAGTATGGAATAACTCTAGGACATTAAAACGTACAAACTGACAGATAGTAGGAAGGAATGATTTATTTAGTCATCAGTTGTTTGATACCCGACATCACCAAAGACTTTAAAATAATACCAAACTACAACAAGAGTACAAATTACATACAAAGTAATATGACAATAACCTTTTATTCAAAATAGATAAAATGTTACATTGCAAGAACGAATTTTTATAGAGAGAAATGCAATATAACATAACTACGCAACACAGTCAAAAGTTACGTTCAGAAAGTCAAAATGCACTAATACGAGCAATTAGAAAACGGGAAGTTGAACAGAAACATAGCTTCAAGATGTAAATACAGACGTCGCCGCAAGGGTAAAACACGCAGCGTGCAACTAATTTCTTGTAACTATGTTTGCAAGAGCAGGGTCTGTTTCGAACATAGCTTTGTAAAATTAACGTCGTGACGACCAGATAAAAGTTTAGAACCTGGAGAATTCACCCCTCCAATAATTTCGATTTTGTGTGGTGTTACATTAAAAGAGCTGACAGCTGGAAATGAAATGCTGGATGTTTTGGACATCCTGAAAATTTTAAAGAAGAAATTGAAATTTATACGGCGTGTAAAATAGGAGCTTCTATGCCTATAATTTATAAGTATGTCCATGTTAATTTTAAATGTTTGGAGAGGGTGGGGAGCGGTGTTTATGTAATAGGAAATTAACCAAACGTGAGATTAATTATTTTTTTGATGATGACAAACAGAGAACAAGTGTTGTTTAAACTTAAGCATGAGAAAGGGAAGTTGGAACAAATAAAAATATTAAGAAATATGTGCGCCTTGATTTTAAAAGTAAACTTTATTGGTAGAATTTGATGTTAGTTAAAGAATGAACATTTAAGTATTTCGAATGAACAATAAAATGATAAAAGGAAAACTTGGCGTTTAACTATTTACTGTGTAGTAATTACTGGCATTTTCAGGGACGTAGAGTGTCGTGTATTTCAATATTGGAAACGAGAAAATGGAGTGATAACATTATTGATGAATTTGACTTAACGTTTCTTCTTTATAATTTTTTTAGTAATAACATGGCCAGTTTGAGATTAGGAAATAAGATTTTTCCTTTTTGGAATTTGTATTCATACTGCAATTATGTAATGTAAATAAAAGCTAAATTTAGGTTAAATTTTATTTGAACATTTTTAGGAACTACGGAAAATAAGCTAATTGTAAAAGGATATCAAGTCACCCCAGTGATGGAGTCGTATTTGGAAGAGGCATTTTGTAGTGATCCGTAGTGTTTCTAAGTCGATTTCTCATTGGTTGATAATTATTGCAAATATTATAGTGTACATTTCAATATTTGAAGGTATTTGTTAGAATAGCTCGTTAACCACTTGTAGGATTCTGAACGTATTCCATGACAACAGAATTTACATTATAAGGAGCGCGTGTGTAGGGACGATTTATCAAGTCGACAAGGTTAAAGAACTTTGTTTTGAGATTTCAAGATGGAAGGTTGAAGGATTTCACTTGGCGGTTTGTTATTAAATGTAGTTGCTCTTTAAGGTAATCTGATTACATCTTGTAATTCCAGTGTTGTTATGAATGTGATGGTGGTACTTATTGTAAAACCGTTAGTTATTTAATCACTGAAGGAAATATTTGTGTTACCTGTTGCTTTTGGCTTAGAATTTGATGCCGGTTGTTTTACATGTGATGTTTAATATAGAACCAATAGTAAATGTACCCTAACTGTGATTTTACGAGCAATTATGAAAAGTACCAACATCATCCCTTAGATATATTGAATCAAATTATAAGGCAAGTTTGAATATGAACAGCATTATATTTCTGTTATATTTGTTTTGGTTTTGAGATAGTAATTGAATTTAACCACAAAGTTGTGTATATTTTTTGTTTGTAATTTGTAATGCCACGATGTATTTAATTTTTAAAAAGTACGTTTTAACCGATGCAATCATAATGAATAATTTTTAACATTTGCTTACTAGATTTAATATATTTAACTAACATGCATTTATATAAAGATTTAGCGCCTGAATCTGGGCTTGCATTTCTGCTATAGAATTTTGGATATGTATTTGCTGTCAACATATTTTATAATGTTTGATATTTGTGATTCATTTGATATTTTTATTATGTGTAATTGTTCTATTTCAGCATATTAATCACATTTACAACTGCACTGCTCATATCTCGGTCTAAATGTAATTATATAGTGTTGGGTGTTTATCCTATTATCTATCCGACGTTCCTATATAATTAACGGGTATCTAAAATTTGTGATAATTGGTGTGATGTAATTACAGTTAATATCTATTAATGCGTTAAAGGTGTAACCCATAAAGAAATAAATAAATAATTTGATAACGACGTTCTGTTCTTTATTTCTATTGGTTTGATTCTCATCAGCTTGAATTAACCGAACATGCATATATACCAACGATTTACCTAATACAAGTTCGTCTGTAGATACCTTCTATAAATCGTAGTTTATGCTTTTTAAACGTAAACAATGAGATGCAATGAACAACATCGATAACTAAAAATACTAAATAAAAGTAAAAATGACATGTAATATTTTGATTACCATCTTCTGTAGTAGGCAACGTTACATTCTGAAAACAACAAACGTTAGGCTAAAAATTTCTAATAATTTATTTAACAATTTTTCATTTTACTCGTTCAGGTCCAAGCATTCAATAAGCTTAAGCTTTTAAAGCTAAAGCTTCAAAAACATTGTTTTTAAAACAGTTAACAAGTAATAAAGTAGAAAATTAATACTAGTGACTAAAATTATGATATAAATAATACTAAGCCCTACAAAAATATTTTTTTACATTAAATAATTTTCATACACTTTTTGTAACGAAGAAAATAGAATTTGTTTAAAGCTAGTTAAGAGGGGTAAGAAAAGTATATACGATTACAAAAAGTGCATGCAATTTGGTCTATTAAAGAACTTACTGATGCGATTTCGATTCAAAAATTGCTTTCATATCTTTAATGCAGTATGAAGGAGACTTGGTGTCTTTTCTGGAAAAGAAATAAATGCTTTAAAATGGGTTAGCAGACGATTTAAAATATTACAGATATTACAAATAATATTAACTAAGCATATTTCAAATTTTTGTTTCTATAAAGGTAATTCAGATAATACCATAAAACATTCTTTTTTTAAATACACTGTAAACATAATAATCCAGGTTGACTTATTTTAAAGCCACAAATGAAAATAGATGTTAATATTACAAGACATTTTCCATAAGATAATTTACAAAAGGCAGATGTCATTCGTACCGACGACCAAATTAAAATAATACCATACTCCCACAATAAAACAAATTACATACAAAGTAATGTAACAATAACCCTTTATTCAACAAAGTAAAATGTTACATTGTGAAAACGAATTTTTTAGAGAGAAAAATGTTAGTAATTGTACACATTGGAGTTATTGATGGAAAAAAGAGCAATATTGTTTGTACCATCTATATAGCAATCTTCATTATTCACAATAAATTATAGTAGGTTACAACCTTACAGCAATCAAGCATTCAAGTATAAGTCGCCATTACAATATGCCATTATCTATCTACCAATCACATCAGTGGAAAGTGGAAGGCGGGAAATAACTAAATTTAAAATAGATATTTTGAATACCTAACTATTTCACAAAAAAAACATAACTACACGCGACAGTTGTAAGTAAATAAAGTACAAAAAGTTATTTAGAAAGGTTGAAATGTGGTAATATGACCAAGTAGTGCAGTGTGAAGGAAATTGAGAGTTGATTGCAAGTTGGCAAAGATGTTAGCCATGCGCGAGATTTGAAAATTCACATGTACCAGGATAAAGAGCTACCAGTGGGTACAGATCAAATAAGCGAGTTCGTGTTGTTAAGGAAGCTGTGATAGCTGGAGAAACGAATACTGAAACATAAAAGTTTCTAGACATCCTGAAAGTTAAGAAGGACATTGGAATTTAAACAGTGGGTAAAATATGAGCTTTTATGTCTATAATTTATAATTATGTACACGTGAATTTCAAATGTAAAGAGGTTAGTATTTATGTAGCTTTTTTCAGAGAATGTAGGTTGTTCGGTCTTTTTTATTATTTATTAAATTTAATTTGAAGACGACTCGCTCCTATGTCCTATTAATGTAGACATTGGAAATATGCATCCTGAATACCTCACCCCTTGTATCACGAAGGTTACGCGTGATCAGTTTCGAACAGGTAGAAACTTGTTTTGACCTGCCTGCACCCCTAAATGCAGTGTAAGAAGAACAGTCGTAGTTAATCGTTTGAAACGTGAAGACGTTATTAAAGCAGCATACAATTCGGTATGTTCTTGAAGCGTGTTTTACGGTTCATTATGTAAAACATTAATAATCGTGTAGTGTTCGGAATAAAGGGTGTAATTACACAAGTGCTATTTATGGCCATAATAGTGCGAACTTTGTAAGTGATAATAAACTGTCGTTTAATGGATATTTCGTCTCGGCTTGCAGAGGAAGCACTACAACATCTTAAACATACAGTCCATTAATTCGTCGATTATTAATCATTGGACCAGCAAACTCCGTCCTTCGATAATATCTCCAGGTATGTACATTGCTATATTCTAGCTACAACCTCATAGGTATGTCCATTTGGTCCTTCGAGCCGGATATCGTTAACAGTGTAGTTAATGAACTTTGTACCCTTAGGGTATAGTGCAGCTGTCGTTGGTGTCGGTTATATTCGTAATCACGTGATTGGTGCGTGAATAATTCGTCGTTTGGTGCAGGTTGTAAACACTGGTGTTTATTTACGTCAATAAAATCTCCTTATTCCTTACCTACAAACTTGAAGTCGCTTTCAAATAGTAATATAATTATAAATTTCGTCGTTTTAATAACATAGATAATTTATGCTTGTTATTTAATATTCAAAATGAGTAATAAATTGGAAACGATTATTTTAGAAGCTAAAACAGCGTGGAGTAGATTAAATAGTATTCTTGATAATATGAAAGAAATTGGTAGAGCGGAAAATAATTGTTGTGTTATAGACGTTTGGCTGGATTCTGCGAAAGAAGTCGAATCAGATTTTAAACTTTTGTGTCAGACGGTCGTGTTGGGAGAGTCTGTGGAATTAGAGGAATATCGTGCTTTGAGGATAGAGATAGGTAATCTAGTTACGGAAATTAAAATTTTCGCTGCTAAATTTAAAGTGGAATTTGTGAAAGATGTTAAACCGGTTATTGGTATGTCAGCTACAGGACCGCATGATGTTGTTCCCGTTAGTGGTAACCTCCCCCTCCCTTTGTTAAAAATAATTCGCTTTTCCGGCAAGATTGTCGATTGGGAAAGTTTTCGATCAGTTTTTGAAAAATTGGTTCATGAGAATGATAGATTGTTGCCAATTCAGAAATTCATGTATTTGTTAGATAACATTGATTCGAGTACACAGGCTTTGATTAAACATATTCCAATTGGGAATGATTCGTATCAAAAGGCGTATGACATTTTAGTAAATCGTTTTCAATCCAAAAGGTTGTTAGCATCCACTTATTGGAACTCGCTTGAGAGATGTTCGAAAATTAATACGGTAAATTCGCATAAACAATTAAGAAGTTTGATTAATTGTATCGATGAAAATTTGTTTGCATTGGAAAAATTAGAAATCGACTTATGGGATTTCGCACTTTTTAATTTGTTATCCAAAAAATTAGACAGTGAAACTCTAAAAAGGTTTGAGTTGGAGAATGTGGTAGATGTTCCTACATTTAAGGATTTAAGAGCATTTGTAGAAAGGCAATGTAAGGTGTTAGAAGTGAGTGAGATTGTTTCATTAGATACTTCTTGAAAACTCGAAAGCATAAAATTCGGGGCTTCAGATAATAGAAAATTCGCTAGCGCATCGTCGGCACCTAGAAATTCGTTTGTCGCTACTTCTGCTGATAGAAAGTGCATTTTGTGTCAAGCTTCGCATCCATTGTATAAATGCAAGCAATTGTTGGATAAATCCCCTCAAGAACGCTATGAGGTGGTAAAAAGGCACAAGTTGTGTATTCGTTGTTTAGGTGATGCACATTCGGTGAAAGATTGTCGTTACCAGTGGAATTGTAGAGAATGTGCCAAAAATCATAATACCTTATTACATTTTGGAAATCGTCGAGCACCAGTTTCTCCGCAGAGAACCACATCAATTAATAGTTCGTCATCTTCAACTGAAGAAAGTTCGGTGGTTAACCAACAGGTTATTCAACAACAAACCACTACTAATTCGTTAATATCAACGTCGTTAGACCATACCACCACGTTGTTAGCTACAGCGGTGGTTTCGGTACAAGAATATTCGGGTCAATTACATTCTGTTCAAACTTTAATCGATAATGGAAGTATGGAAAGCTTTATTACAGAAAAATGTCGGCAGAAGTTAGGGTTAAGGAAAGCTAAAACTGAAGTCACGGTTCAGGGATTAGGTTTGAAGTCATCTTCAGTGTCTGGCAAGGCATTGTGTTTTGTTAGTCCACTTGGTTTATCGTCACCTCTATATAAGACTGAATGTTTTATCTTGCCTACGATTTGTGATCGATTGCCGTCTACTAAACTACCAATAAATAATTGGCCACATATTCAAGATTTACAGTTGGCTGATGCAAAATTTGATGTTCCGCAGCCAATCGAAATGCTTTTGGGAGCAGACGTATTTGCTCAAATAATATTAAATGAATCACGTTGGGGCAATGCATTTGAACCCGTTGCCATTCATACTACTTTGGGGTGGGTACTAACAGGTAAAGTGGTATCTCCTACTGGTTACTTCATTCTGTGCAGTAGTAGAACCACTTGATGTGGACATTCGTAAACTTTGGGAATTGGAGAATATTCCTTCCACAGTGCATCGTCGCCTGAGGAAGAGAAAAGTGAACAAGATTTTTGTGAAAATTATTCGAGGATGAAACTGGAAGATTTGTGGTTTCATTGCCATTGAAAAATTCGGAACCTTTGTTTTGTAATTCTAGAGAAATTGCAGTTCGTAGATTTTTGAGTTTGGAACGTCGTTTATTAAAGGATTTGGATTTGTATTCGAGCTACAAAGAATTTATGAGAGACTATCTTGACAGTGGTCATATGACTAAGGTTAAGGTCCCTTCAGTAGATTCTCTAAAATGTAGTAATTTGTATTATATACCGCATCATGCAGTACATAAAGTAGACAGTACTACCACTAAATTGAGAGTAGTATTCGACGCCTCGTGCAAAGATGCTGCAGGTAATTCTTTGAATGATAATTTGTTAGTTGGTCCTGCTTTGCAAAAGGATATAATTGTATTATTGTTGAATTTTCGTGTACATCGTGTAGTCATATCTGCAGATATAAAGCAGATGTATAGACAAATTCTCGTGAAAGAAAGTCAGCGTAACTATCAACGCATTGTTTGGAGAGATACGCCCTCGGAATCTATTTGTGACTTTCAGTTAAATACTGTCACATATGGGTTGGCATCATCGCCATTTTTAGCATTACGTACCATCCAAGAACTAGCAAAGGTACAAGCATCTAATTTCCCTCTTGCTGCAAAGGCCATGGTAGAAGATACTTATGTAGATGACGTAGTAACAGGTTGTGATTCGATTGCAACAGCAAAACAACTTGTTATTGAATTGAATGCCCTTTGTAAATCTGGAGGATTCGAATTGCGCAAGTGGTGCAGTAATTCGGTAGAAGTTCTCGCAAGCTTCTCAAATTTAGGTCAAATGGAAACATTGTCATTTCAAGATAATGTAAACAGTTCTTTGAAAATTTTAGGTCTTCAGTGGCGACCTTCGTCAGATGTTTTTGCATACACTATCCATGTGCAACAAAGACAATGCACTAAACGTAATATTTTGTCAGAAATAGCTAGAATTTTCGATCCGCTTGGTCTTTTAGCGCCAGTGGTGTTCTTTGCTAAACGGTTTATCCAAGAATTATGGTTATTGGGGTTAGATTGGGATCAAGAACCTCATAATAAGTTCGTTCAAAAATGGAGAAAGTTTATATCAGATTTACAGGAAGTTTCGAATATAGAAATTCCTCGTAAATTCGTTGGAGATAACTTACAAAAATAGAGTTACATGGTTTTGTGATGCCTCTGAGGCAGGATATGCTGCGGTAATTTATTTTCGTTGTGTGGATATGGATCATAATATTGTCGTTTCTTTGGTATGTGCTAAGTCAAAGGTAGCACCACTCAGCAAGATAACATTGCCAAGATTGGAACTCTGTGCTGCAGTATTATTATCGGAATTAATTCATTTTGTCATGGTGACATTTAAAGATATTTTGGAGTTCGCAGATATTTTTGCTTGGTCGGATTCAAAGGTGCTATTAGCGTGGATTCAATCAACGCCGAACAAATGGAAAACCTTTGTTGCAAATCGGATAGCTTGTATCCAGTCATCGTAGCTCCTTCAAATTGGTATCATGTGGAATCAAGTACAATCCCGCAGATTGTGCTTCTCGTGGTTTATTCGCTCGAACTGGTCAACCATCCCTTATGGTGGGCGGGTCCTCCTTGGTTATTGGTTGCAAAAGGAATTGGCCTTCCAGTAAGGTATTAGAAATAGAGGATACGTTGCCTACGGAAGAGAGAGTTACGAAAACATTTTTGGTAATTTCTCAGGAAAATTTCTTTGATTGTTTGTTGTACAAATTCTCAACATTACAGAGACTATTAAGAGTACTTTCGTTTTGTAGACGATTCGCATGTAACTTGAGAGTTGCTCGTTCAGAACGATTGGTGGAAACATTTTAAGTCAGGAATTGCAATCTTCATTGCATATTCTGGTGAAAAATGTACAGTCGGAAGTATTTCAAAAGGAACTTGACAATTGTATTCATAAGAAACCTATATCAAAGCAGTTTCGCCCTTTGAGCCCATTTATTGATGATCGGGGTTTGCTTAGGGTGGGCGGCAGATTGAAAAATTCGCAGTTAGGATTTGATGCAAAATATCCGTTACTTTTACCAAAGTCGCATAAATTAACGGAACTTATTATTATGGATTGTCATGTCAAATATTTACATTCGGGTATTCGCACTACATTATTTTTGCTCGCTCAAAATTTTTGGATTATTTCAGCAAAGGGAGCAGTAAAAGCTTGCTTGAAAACTTGTGTTCGTTGTTTTAGGACTAATCCTCCCTTCTTATCGCCTTCGATGGGAAATTTACCCTCTCCCCGAGTCACTCCAGAAAAGGCTTTTCTCAATTTCGGAGTTGATTATGGTGGACCTTTTAATATTACATTCAATAGGACTAGAGGCCCACGGATTACTAAAGCTTATATTTGTTTGTTTGTGTGTTTAAGCACAAAAGCCATTCATTTAGAACTGGCATCGAGTTTATCTTCGGAAGCATTTATTGCAGCTTTGCGGCGATTCATCGCTCGACGAGGTCGTTGTTTAAAAATATATTCGGATTGTGGAACTAACTTTGTGGGAAGGAAATGATGAAAATTTCAGTGGAGTCGGAAAGTATTGAATTTGTTTTTAATCCGCCTGGTTCTCCTCACTTCGGAGGTCTCTGGGAATCTGGGATTAAATCCGTGAAAGGTCACTTATATCGTGTAGTAGGTGATCAGATTTTAACGTATGAGGAAATGTGCACAGTATTGGCGCAGATTGAAGCAGTGCTGAACTCACGCCCATTATGTGCGTTGAGTACAGACCCTAATGACTTTTCGTATTTAACACCAGGTCATTTTTTAACTCTCGGTCCAGTCTCGGCTCTTCCGGATCCAGACTTATTGAATACCAAAGTGTCTCGGTTAGATCGGTGGCAACTGCTACAACAAATACACCAAACCTTTTGGAAAAGGTGGAGTGTAGAGTATTTGCACACTCTACAACAGAAAAATAAATGGTTCATTAATCAATCGAATCAGGTAAATATCGGTTCGTTAGTGCTTCTTAGGGAAATGAACACTCCTCCGTTAAAATGGCGTTTAGGACGCATCGTTGAAGTGCATCCGGGTAATGATGGAGTTATTCGGGTTGCTACTGTAAAAACTAACCAAGGGTTAATCAAACGGCCACTGGTTAAGTTATGCTTACTGCCTGTACAGTAATATAGTTTTTTTTTGTTGTTGTATATACTTACGTATAAACCTATTGTATTATCGTTTTATCTTTAGCTTAAAAATAAGTTAGTTTCTAATTATTTTTGGTGAGCGGTATGTTCGGTCTTTTTTATTATTTATTAAATTTAATTTGAAGACGACTCGCTCCTATGTCCTATTAATGTAGACATTGGAAATATGCATCCTGAATACCTCACCCCTTGTATCACGAAGGTTACGCGTGATCAGTTTCGAACAGGTAGAAACTTGTTTTGACCTGCCTGCACCCCTAAATGCAGTGTAAGAAGAACAGTCGTAGTTAATCGTTTGAAACGTGAAGACGTTATTAAAGCAGCATACAATTCGGTATGTTCTTGAAGCGTGTTTTACGGTTCGTTATGTAAAACATTAATAATCGTGTAGTGTTCGGAATAAAGGGTGTAATTACACAAGTGCTATTTATGGCCATAATAGTGCGAACTTTGTAAGTGATAATAAACTGTCGTTTAATGGATATTTCGTCTCGGCTTGCAGAGGAAGCACTACAACATCTTAAACATACAGTCCATTAATTCGTCGATTATTAATCATTGGACCAGCAAACTCCGTCCTTCGATAATATCTCCAGGTATGTACATTGCTATATTCTAGCTACAACCTCATAGGTATGTCCATTTGCTACCTGTGGGAGTAACATCGAAAAATGTGTTACAAGGTGCTCGAAGAACGTTTTTTAACAGGAAGTTGTGTAGAAAATGAGCTCCATTTAAACAACCCATAAAGATGGCAAATGCTGCCAAAAAAGTTGCCAAAGCTTGTCCCACACCAAGAACACCATATATACCAAGATACCAATCACGTTTCTCCTTCTACTAATTCGGCGTTTTCATCTTACGACTGACTTCGAGATAGAGCAGGAGTTTCTGATGTAGGCGACGGCGTAGCTTTATCTTCGGCTTCTTCCTTGTCATTAAGTAAATTAACATGCTGCATAAGAAATTCAGAAAAGTCGCAATTTTTATCAAGTAGTTGTTGATACGATCCCACTTCTGATATTTGACCTTGTTTAAGAACTACTATTTTATCAACAAGTGGCAAGTATGTGGCAGCATGTGTTACTAAAACTCGAGTTGTGTGCTTTAGAAGTCCATGAGGACCGAGAACACGATCAAAAATATGTTTACCAACATGAATATCAACTGCACTTAGCGGATCATCCAATAAATATATATCTGCATTGTAATAAATAGCTCTTGCAATTGCAATACGTTGCTTCTGCCCACCCGACAAATTAATACCTTTTTCACCAATTTCTGTCTTATCGCCAGCAGAGAGCACTGCTAAATCGGGTTTAAGGGCACATGCTTCTATAACTTGGTCATATAACCGCTTATCAAATTTTCTTCCAAAGAGAATGTTATCACGTATGGAAGCATTTTGTACCCAGGCTTTTTGAGAAACATAAGCTAATGAGCCTAGCGTGTTAACACGTCCAAAATTCTTAGTCATTTCTCCAAGTATTGCTGCTATTAGACTGCTTTTACCTGAACCAACACCTCCCACAATTGCTGTTAACGAGTTTTCTTCAAATCGAATATTAATATTTTTGAGAATCGTTTCAGTGTCCCAGCTAAACGAACCCTTTTCTATTACTATTGGTTCCTCTGGAGATATTATCGAAGAACGAAATTTGCTGGTCCAATGATTAATAATCGACGAATTAATGGACTGTATGTTTAAGATGTTGTAGTGCTTCCTCTGCAAGCCGAGACGAAATATCCATTAAACGACAGTTTATTATCACTTACAAAGTTCGCACTATTATGGCCATAAATAGCACTTGTGTAATTACACCCTTTATTCCGAACACTACACGATTATTAATGTTTTACATAACGAACCGTAAAACACGCTTCAAGAACATACCGAATTGTATGCTGCTTTAATAACGTCTTCACGTTTCAAACGATTAACTACGACTGTTCTTCTTACACTGCATTTAGGGGTGCAGGCAGGTCAAAACAAGTTTCTACCTGTTCGAAACTGATCACGCGTAACCTTCGTGATACAAGGGGTGAGGTATTCAGGATGCATATTTCCAATGTCTACATTAATAGGACATAGGAGCGAGTCGTCTTCAAATTAAATTTAATAAATAATAAAAAAGACCGAACATATGGTCCATAGGTGTACTATTGATAACCATAGCAAGTAGTCCCCTTTGAAATAATCAGTCGTTCGACTGCCCCCCGCCCCCTCCCATAACATTAGTATCTTGGTTCTCTGGAATCACTTGTCAGTATTACGTCACGGCATCGGGCGCAAGCTGTTTATCATATATTATAATCCTTATTTCTACTTTTATTTTAAATTTTTTTTAATATACACGTGAATCTATTCTCAATTTTCTCTATCAAGTCTACGGTATTTGTTGGAGTAACATCTCTTGCCATTTCTCTTGCAAGTTCAAGCTTATCATTCCTCCACCTGCTACGATTATAGAAAATGTGCTCTGGCGTGTCTTCCATTTACATTCCGTACACTGGTCTTTGTTTGTTATTCCAAATCATTTTAGGTATGCCATAAAAGCATCCATGTCTGCTTAGAAACTGCATTAAATGTTAGTCCACATGCCCATGTTTCCCTTTGAGCCAGACCGTCATGTCAATTATTAGCGGTTTGTCTAGTTTGCTTTACTGGTCTTCGTGGCCCATCTTTTTTACCAACTCATTGTGATTTCTTCTTTGATTTTTTTTCTTTTTAGCGTTTGGTCTGTAAGAGCGATTCCTCTGTTCTACCAGCAGCTCTATGGGTATCAATGATGCTACCACCAGTGCTGCTACCGCGGAGATTGTGCGGTATTCACTTACTATTCTTAGGGCCATTCTTCTTTGTTGCCTCTCCAGCAGGTTGATGTATTTTTGGAATCTGTTATTCCTTAAAACCCCCGCATTTAAAGTAAAAACAAGAGTAACTACCACACATATATGACCTCAAATTTACTTGGGGGTTGAATTCCCAGAGGCGACAAACTGTGTCACTAGTTAAAAGGGCTATCACTTACATGCAGTATTTTGCACCAGTTGCAAAAATTTCCATGGTTCATGGGGGAATCCGCGGTGGCTTCCTGTTGTTGACGGCATGCTGATACGATATAATGAACGATAAGGATAGGTAAGGAAGGTGGGAATCACCGGTCGATAAGTTGAAGCACTGCTCACATGTCAACACTTGAAGGAAGTCGGTAGTCGAGTACTTTGTTTCTATACATTCGCTCTCACGAAACATCTATCCCCTCCAGGAGAGGTTAAAGCTATCTGGCGTATATTGGCGGGTACAACGCGGTTTAAGGCGTGAGAAATGCCGACGTTGCATGTTCTCAGACCACAAAGATAAGCCAATATCCGGACTTTCCGTGCAAACCAAAACTTTGTGGTTTTCACGTGCGTTTGCATTACAATATTAAAAGCTGGCCATTTCCCCGTGCTGGGTTTTAATAATTCCCCTAAACCTAATTAATGCAATAAATGTTAAAGCTTTATAAAAAGAAGTGTAACAAATCTGAGGGCCGTGTTCTATATCTGAAACCCATAGAGCAGGATCAAGTGCACTACTGTACTCAGCATTCGCCTTTTTCCCTCTGTTAGTCCACTTTTACTAGGCGTCAATGTCATTAATATCGCAATGCTATTTTCCGCTTTTCTGATGCAATGCCTTATAAGGACCTACATTTGATAATTACGGTCCCAGTCATACTCCAAGATATTTCACTTTCTCCTTGAATGAAAAGCTGACCTTGCCCATGTTAACTGCAATGTTCTTCATTTTTCTGCCCCCGTATAAGATGACTGCTTGTGCTGTTTAAATGGTTTTTCCTCGATTTTATTATTGAGCAGCTGTATTGCGTACTTCCTTTAATTCTGAGTCGTTACTTCATTTTGTTTGTTACCACTCTAACAGTATCGTCTGCATAACATACAACTTTCACTTCGGGCGGTATTTCCACACACATATCCTCGTCATGTAGAGGTTCCATAAAAGTGGTCTCAATATCAATCCCCGTGGACTTCACATGCTGTCTCCATTTCCTCTTTCTTTCCAATGTATTGTGTTTGCTCAGATATCCCATTATCACTTTACTTATATTTGGGTTTATTCTCATATCTTCCATTGCCTTTTCTATTCCATCCTAGGGAACTGTGTTAAAAGCGTTTTGGACTTCTGGTTTGGCCAACAGACACATTTTCAGTTACTTAAGGCTGTATTTTTGTTGCCTTCGCTTCTTTTTGAACCTCCTCCATCGTGTCTATGGAGGTCTACCTATTCTAAACTCCTATTGGTTTTGCGAGTTTGCTTTCCAGTTCCTCGGAGAGGCACTTTGCTATCAGTTGTTCATACAGTGTGCTCATTGCTGCTGCCGGTCCCAAGACCGGATAAAGGAGGAAGGTCTTTCCAGAGCTTCCACATTGCTTTCCTGTCACTCACTTGTAGCAATCTATGGGCGGATCTCTCTCTAATCTATCTTATCAGGGGTGAATCATCCACACTTCCACTATCAATCCTCAGACACCATTTCTTCAGGCCATGATTGGTTATTAGAGTATCCGAGGACAGACTGACCTCTTGCTCTCCACTATATTAAAAGGAGGGGAGAGGGTATGGAGTTGAGGAGGAGGAGAGTGGAAGGAAGAAGAGGAAGGGGCGGTGGAGAGAGGAAAAGAGATGGGGTTGAATGGATGAAAGGGTTGAGGGGGATAAGGATCATACTGGAAATATGCGATAGTCAAAATGCTAGTAAAGGAGGCCTATCACATTAATAAATAACGGCAAGTTAACAATTGGCTGGACAAGGTGCAGGGTTAGAGAGTTTATAACCCTGCTACAAATGCTACGATTTCAGGCATAAAGTTAGCATATGCAGGAAAGGATGTGCTATAATTGCGGGCAAGTGGGGCACATGGTAAAGCACTGCAACAATAAAGTAAAATGTTATAAATGCATGAAAAAAGGGCACAGTGTAGATGAAATGATATGTCCTAACTACAGAAACATAGTAGAGGAAATGGGAAAAGAAAAGAAGCAAAAAGCAACACAAGCATGAAGATATTACAAACAAATATTGGAAGAAGGGCGGCGGCTCCGTGGTGTAGTTGGTATGCGTGTAACTATATTGCCCAAGGTCCCGGGTTCAAATCCCAACACGGTCCGCTTGAAAAATGATGAGAGGTAAAATGGAGGTCCCGTGTGTGAGTGTTGTCATGCACGTTAAAGATCCCTACGTTGCTTGGAACAGCAAGGGTCCGGCAAAATTCAAAATTTCCAAGTAAAAAAAAACTCGCTTTCTGGCCAATGTAGTACCTTCGGGTGGAGCATTGGAAAATCAAATGTAGGGAAAGGGGAAGGGCCAGCCTGCATCTACTACACCAAACAGCGATAGAAAATAAAGTAAGCAAATGTATAGGGTGGCGTTCATTTTATGTCATTAAATTGAGAAGGTGATAGAGATTGATTGGCTAAAACAAACCTATAAAGCATTTTACTCTTGAACCGCTCTTTAAATGCCCGACCTAGGTCAACTTAAGTAAAAGTTTTAGGTCTGCAATAATCTATTAGCAATAAAGGCAGAAACTAGACATTAAGCGGAGAAGGGGTGAAATGTCAAAAACGGGCACATAGATATGTTCCGATAAAACCTTAAAAAAAAGTGCGATCATAGAATAGAAAGCACAGAAGGACTAACAACGATAAAAGAACTTCTAGTTCAAACCTTTCCTAGGAAGAAGAAAGCCTACATAAAAAGGGAGACGCACTGGTAAAACAACGATGTAGCTAAAACAAGAAGGAAATGCCTCCAAGCTAAAAGAAGTAAAACACGTGGTAACAAAAATTCAAGACTAAGTGAGATACAGAAGCAAACACAAAGAACAGTACATAAAAAAAGGAGTGGTACTCAAGAGAATTATATATGTGGCCAAAGCAGAGGCGTGGAAAAATTATGTAATGAGAGAGCAAGACGTCTGGGGTGTCTAGGATATCAGATAGCAGCGAAAAGACTTAAACTAGTCAAAAATGTAGTAGGAAATTAACAGAATGTGGTAGTAAATATTTTGCTGGACTATGAATAAGCGGCAGAACTAGCTTTGATTAAATTTAAGCATAATGTTATCGTGAAAGGAAGTTGGAAACATTTGAAAATATTAAGAAATATGTGCATATGTAACGTTTATTGGTCGGATTTATTGGCAGTTGAGGAGTGAAAATTTAGCATTTTTAATGGACACCTGAGTGACAAAAAGGAAAAGTTGGTAGCTAACCATTTTCTATGTATTGTTATTAAGACATTTACAGAAATAGGATTTAGAATGTCATGTGTATCAATACTGGAAACAGGGAACAATGGTGTGATACTATTATCAATTTCCTTAATTAATGTTTTTCTTTAGGATGTCTTATAGTAATAACTGAGCAGTCTGATGTTAGGAAGATTAGATTTTCTTTTAAGGAAAATATTTGTAGTCATATACAATTATGTAATCTTAATAGGAGCTAAATTTAGGTTGAATTTTATTTGAGTTTATTTATTATCTAGGTAAACCCAGACAAAATTTTGAAAGGATATCCAGCCGCACCAGTGATGAAGTCGTTTTTGTGAAAGATACTTTGTTACAATTTTCTTTAATGTGCTATGGAACAAGGTAAAGTATATTGTGATAAATTTAGTAAATTAAAAGCAAAGGAGACGTACTCAAAATTACAGTGTAGGAAAAATTTCTAAGAAATTGCGGGCACAAGACGGGATGCGCCCTTTAATTATTATAATCAGAAAATCTTTCAAGGTACTTGATCGGTATAATGTAGTTTGTTTATATTTTAACCATGTCAAATGGATATTGTTATAATTTTTTCTATAGCAACCCACTTCCATACCATTGTAATTAGCAGCTGCACCCTAAAATTGTTATGGAGTTCAAACTCCACGTCCCTTAAGGGCAAATCTAAATTTGTAATGCGATGCTCATTTTATCTGTAACATAACAATACAGAAATGCACTGAATATGCAACAGGGGCTTATTTAACAATATGTAAAAGACAGCATTATTATCAAAAGATCTTTATAAACACAATAGACAAGTTTGTAAATCCTTCAGTTGAACATAGTCCATTATTTTGTACTTTTAAGGACATCGTCTCCAATAGCAATAGTTAGGGTCAGATTTGATGTGATTTGTTAGTCAATTTATTTTCCTCTTTACAAGTTTACAATAACTTTAAGCTAAATTATTTTATTTTTTACAAATTTACGGACTAATTTAAAAAAATTGAAAAAGCGAGACCAACGTGCATTCCATTTTTTGGTTCAAATAGGACAAAAAGCATAGAGTATGTTTCGCATTAGCATTGCGTTAAATAGAAATCAGATAAAAAAAGAGAAAAATAATTGTAAGCGGCTAAAATAACTATGAATGTACGCTGTATATTAAGATTTCATGAATAATATTTCAATAAATTTTTAGTTTTATTAACGGGAATACCGGCCATAAACTTTCACAAAAGCATAATTTCATTTTTGTATAGTATATATTTGAACGTAACTCAGGTTTATTAATTATTCCAAAAACCGCAAAAAAAGAAAACATTTCAACATTATGTATATGAAGTCGAATACAATGAGGTAAGTATGAATAATTACCCGAGTTAAGTGTAAACAGACAATTACAATAGTAAACTTTCATAAAATTATGGAATGTCAGAAAAGTATGATCAACTTCAACTGGAAACAACACAGCAAGTGTGCCGACTAACTTAAACGTATGGTACGGAAAATGCTTAAAAGAGGTTGTATTGCTGACAATTGAGATGATTACTTGAATGATGAATAAGTTGGACACAACTTGATCACAATTAGTTTGAGAATTGCTGAGAATAATTCGATTGGAAATGCTATAACAACAAGAAACTGCAAAAGAAAATCTGGAAGTGCTCTACTGGGACTTAAGTTTATTTATCTATTCTGAATTATGTAAGTTTTATTAATAATATTTCAGCCAAAATAAATGGTTAGTTAGTCTTTTGTCTTTTTGACTAGCAAAAGGCCTCTAGGGCGGTGATGGGCACAAAGCAAGAATGTACTGTAACCTATGTTACGCATTGTAGGCATCAAAAGACTTATTTCAATAATTAATCATAGGGGATTTCCAATCCTAAATTGGAAGTATATTTAATGTGATTTTTGAGCTCGCAGCCCTGTCAGAGACCATTAGAAATAGTTTATTATGATTATTATATATTTCGTGAGAATGGAATGTTAAATTAGAAGTTTTCCATGCTTCAAAGGATGTGCATGATTGCTTCAACTAATGAGAATGTTCAGTATAGACGAGGGGCGCTATTATCTGGCTGATTACTGTAGGCTACCTAAGCGAATAGGCAAAGAGACCAGTTAGTGTGCTGAAATTCATCCCTTCCGTCTATCTTAATATCTTATGCGTTCCCTATTTTAAATGTTGTAGGTTAACAACAACCCCACTGCTATCTGGTAAAGAATGACTGCTGAAACCCATTCCACCCGGGCATACGTGTAGATGAACAATATGCGGTAAATACAAAGATCCACTAATTTGGCCCTACTTTAACAAAACTACTAAAATAATTAAAGGTAAGCTGTTGCATCAGCGCCTTTGTAATTTTTGACACAAAACATCGTAGTATGCTTCAAAATTAAATTTGCACGAACATACTTTTAACTCTCTCTTTTTGGAATTTGTATTCATATTGCAATTATGTAATGTAAATAGAAGCTACATTTAGGTTAAATTTTATTTGAACTTTTTTAGGAACTAGGTAAAATAAGCTAATTGAAAAAGGATATCAAATCACCCCGGTGATGGAGTCGTATTTGGAAGAGGTACTTTGTAGTGATCCATAGTGTTTCTAAGCCGATTTCTCATTGGTTGATAATTATTGCAAATATTATGGTGTACATTTCGATATTTGAAGGTATGTTAGAAAAGCTCAGAAACCACTTGTAGGTTTCTGAACGTATTCCGTGACGACAGAATTTACATTATAAGGGGTGCATGTTTAGGGACAATCGATCGAGTCAACAAGGTTACCTTGCTTGAAACAGCAAGGGTCCGGTAAAATTCAAAATTTCCAGGTTAAAAAAAACTCGCTTCCTGGCCAATGTAGTACCCAGGTGGAGCATCGGAAAATCAAATGTAGGGGAATGGGAAGGGCCAGCCAGCATCAACTACACCAAATAGTGATAGAAAATAAAGTAGGCAAACGTACAGGGTGGCATTCATTTTATGTCATTAAACTGAGAAGGTGATAGAGATTGATTGGCTAAAACAAACCTATAAAGCATTTTACTCTTGAACCGCTCTTTAAATGCCCAACCTAGGTCAACTTAAGTAAAAGTTTAGGGTCTGCAATAATGTATTAACAACAAAGGCGGAAACTAGACATAAAGCGGAGAAGGGGTGAAATGTCAAAAACGAGCACGAGATATGTTCTGATAAAATCTTAAAAAAAGTACGATCAGACAATAGAAAGCACAGAAAGACTAATAGGAAGAAAAAAGCCTACATAAAAAGGAAGACGTACGCTGAAACAACGATGTAGCTAAAACAAGAAGAGAATGCCTCAAGCTAAAAAAAAGTAAAACACGTGGTAACAAAAATGCAAGACTAAGTGCGATACAGAAACAAACACTGAAAGAACAATACATCAAAAAGAGTGGTACTCAAGGAACTATATATATATATATATATATATTATAATAATTTTTTTAATTATTATTTATTGAATAATATTTATATGAAATTTAATGCAAAGTCAAACTACTAAAACAGTTTTAGTAGTTTGACTTTGCATTAAATGGTTTCATATTTGAAATGGTTGTTTAACCAAACGCCATATGAATAATAAAAATTAAAAGCAAGAAAAAGTGTTTATTTGACATGTAGAAAACATTCAAATTAATTATTAATGACCAGTTCCAAGAAAAGTTTTGCAAAAATAATATAAATGGTCAAGAAAATATAAAATTATATATATATATATATATATATATATATATATATATATATATATATATATATATATATGGCCAAAGCAGAGGCGTAGAAAAATTATGTAATGAGATAGAGCAAGACATCTGTGGTCTAGGATACCAGATAGCAGTGAAAAGACTTAAACTAGTCAAATATGTAATAGAAAATTAACAGAACATGGTAGTAAATATTTTGCTGGACTATGAATGAGTGGCAGAACTAGCTTTGAATAAATTTAAGCATAATATTATCATGATAAGAAGTTGGAAACATTTGAAAATATTAAGAAATATGTGCATATCGAGTTTGAATGCAATTTTTATTGGTCGGATTTATAGACAGTTGAAGAGTGAAAATTTAGTACTTTTAACGGACACCTGAGTGACGAAAAGGAAAAGTTGGTAGCCAACCTTTTTCTATGTATTGTTATTAAAACATTTACAGAAATGGGATTTAGAATGTCATATGTATCTATACTGGAAACGGGGAACAATAGTGTGATACTATTATCAATTAATTTAATTAATGTTTTTCTTTAAAATTTCTTATAGTAACAACTGAGCAGTCTGATGTTAGAAAGATTAAGTTTTCTTTTAAGGAAAATATTGGAACTCATATACAATTATGTAATTTTAATAGGAGCTAAATTTAGGTTGAATTTTATTTGAGTTTATTTATGAACTAGGTAAACCCAGACAAAATTGTGAAAGGATATCCAGCCGCACCAGTGATGAAGTCGTTTTTGTGAAAGATACTTTGCTACAATTTTCTTTAATGTGAAAAATTTTAATGTGGTATGGAACCAGGTAAAGTATATTGTAATAAATTTAGTATATTAAAAGCAAAAGAGACGTACTCAAAACGACCATGCAGAAAAAATTTCGAAGAAATTGACACAAGACGGTATGGGCGCCCTTTAATTATGATAATCAAAAAACCTTTCAAGGTACTTGATCAATATAATGTAGTTTGTTTATATTTTAGCCATGTCAAATTAGCAGCTGCACCTTAGAATTGTTATGGAGTCCCAACTCCCCGCCTCTTTAGGAATGTAATGTGATGTTCATTTTACCTGTAACACAATACAGAAATGCACTGAACATGCAACAGGGGCTTATTTAACAATATGTAAAAGACAGCATTATTATCAAAAGATCTTTATAAACACAATAGACAAGTTTGTAAATCCTTCAGTTGAACATAGACCATTATTTTGTACTTTTAAGGACATCGTCCTCGATAGCAATAGTTAGTCAGATTTGATGTGATTTGTTAGCCAATTTATTTTCCTCTTTACAAGTTTACAATAACTTTAAGCTAAATTATTTTATTTTTTACAAGTTTACGGACTAATTTAAAAAAATTGAAAAAGCAAGACCAACGTGCATTCCATTTTTTATTCCAATGGGACAAAAAGCATAAAGTATGTAACGCATTAGCATTGCGTTAAATAGAAATCAGATAAAAAAAAAGAAAAATAATTGTAAGCGGATAAAATAACTATGAATGTACGCTGTATATTCAGATTTCATAAATAATATTTCAATAAATTTTTAGTTTTATTAAAGGGAATTTAGGCCATAAACTTTCACAAAAGCATAATTTCATTTTTGTATAGTATATATTTGAACGTAACTCAGGTTTATTAATTATTCCAAAAACCGCAAAAAAAGAAAACATTTCAACATTATGTATATGAAGTCGAATACAATGAGGTAAGTATGAATAATTACCCGAGTTAAGTGTAAACAGACAATTACAATAGTAAACTTTCATAAAATTATGGAATGTCAGAAAAGTATGGTCAACTTCAACTGGAAACAACACAGCAAGTGTGCCGACTAACTTAAACGTATGGTACGGAAAATGCTTAAAAGAGGTTGTATTGCTGACAGTTGAGACGATTACTTAAATGATGAATAAGTTGGACGCAACCTGATCACAATTAGTTTGAGAATTGCTGAGAATAGTTCGATTGGAAATGCTATAACAACAAGAAACTGCAAAAGAAAATCTGGAAGTGCTCTAATGGGACTTAAGTTTATTTATCTATTCTGAATTATGTAAGTTTTATTAATAATATTTCAGCCAAAATAAATGGATAGTTAGTCTTTTGTCTTATTGACTAGCAAAAGGCCCCTAGGGCTGTGATGGGCACAAAGCAAGAATGTATTGTAACCTATGTTACGCATTGTAGGCATCACAAGCCTTATTTCAATAATTAATCATAGGGGATTTCCAATCCTAAATTGGAAGTATATTTAATGTGATTTTTGAGCTCCCAGTCCTATCAGAGACCATTAGAAATAGTTTATTATGATTATTATATATTTCGTGTGAATGGAATGTTAAATTAGAAGTTTTCCACGCTTCAAAGGATGTGCATCATTGCTTCAACTAATGAGAATGTTCAGTATAGAGAAGCACTATTATCAAGCTGATTACTCTGGGCTACCTTACCAAACAGACAATGTGCCCAGTTAGTGCGTTTAATGCAACGAAGTACCTGTGAAATTCATCCCTTCCTTCTCTCTTAATATTTTATGCGTTTCCTATTTTAAATGTAGTAGATTAACAACAACCCCACTGCTATCTGGTAAAGAATCACTGCTGAAACCCATTCCACCCGGGCATACGTGTAGATGAACAATATGCGGTAAATACAAAGATCCACTAATTTGGCTCTACTTTAACAAAACTACTAAAATAATTAATGGTAAGCTGTTGCATCAGCACCTTTGTAATTTTTGACACAAAAAATCGTAGTATGCTTCAAAATTAAATTTGCACGAACATACTTTTAACTCTCTCTTTTTGGAATTTGTATTCATATTGCAATTATGTAATGTAAATAGAAGCTACATTTAGGTTAAATTTTATTTGAACTTTTTTAGGAACTAGGTAAAATAAGCTAATTGAAAAAGGATATCAAGTCACCCCAGTGATGGAGTCGTATTTGGAAGAGGTACTTTGTAGTGATCCATAGTGTTTCTAAGCCGATTTCTCATTGGTTGATAATTATTGCAAATATTATGGTGTACATTTCGATATTTGAAGGTGTGTTAGAATAGTTCAGAAACCACTTGTAGGTTTCTGAACGTATTCCGTGACGACTGAATTTACATTATAAGGGGTGCATGTGTAGGGACGATCGATCGAGTCGACAAGGTTACCTTGCTTGAAACAGCAAGGGTCCGGCAAAATTCAAAATTTCCAGGTTAAAAAAAACTCGCTTCCTGGCCAATGTAGTACCCAGGTGGAGCATCGGAAAATCAAATGTAGGGGAATGGGAAGGGCCAGCCTGCATCTACTACACCAAATAGTGATAGAAAATAAAGTAGGCGAACGTACAGGGTGGCATTCATTTTATGTCATTAAACTGAGAAGGTGATAGAGATTGATTGGCTAAAACAAACCTATAAAGCATTTTACTCTTGAACCGCTCTTTAAATGCCCAACCTAGGTCAACTTAAGTAAAAGTTTAGGGTCTGCAATAATGTATTAACAACAAAGGCGGAAACTAGACATAAAGCAGAGAAGGGGTGAAATGTCAAAAACGAGCACGTAGATATTTTCTGATAAAACCTTAAAAAAAGTACGATCAGACAATAGAAAGCACAGAAAGACTAATAGGAATGATAAAGGAAACTCTAGATCAAACCTTTCCTAGGAAGAAAAAAGCCTACATAAAAAGGAAGACATACGCTGAAACAACGATGTAGCTAAAACAAGAAGAGAATGCCTCAAGCTAAAAAAAAGTAAAACAAGTGGTAACAAAAATGCAAGACTAAGTGCGATACAGAAACAAACACTGAAAGAACAATACATCAAAAAAAGAGTGGTACTCAAGGGAACTATATATATATGGCCAAAGCAGAGGCGTAGAAAAATTATGTAATGAGATAGAGCAAGACACCTGTGGTCTAGGATACCAGATAGCAGTGAAAAGACTTAAAATTAGTCAAATATGTAATAGAAAATTAACAGAACATGGTAGTAAATATTTTGCTGGACTATGAATAAGCGGCAGAATTAGCTTTGAATAAATTTAAGCATAATATTATCATAAGAAGTTGGAAACATTTGAAAATATTAAGAAATATGCGCATATCGAGTTTGAATGCAATTTTTATTGGTCGGATTTATTGACAGTTGAAGAGTGAAAATTTAGTACTTTTAATGGACACCTGAGTGACGAAAAGGAAAAGTTGGTAGCCAACCTTTTTCTATGAATTGTTATTAAGACATTTACAGAAATGAGAATTACAATGTCATGTGTATCAATAATGGAAACGGAGAATAATGGTGTACACTATTATCAATTTATTTAATTAATGCTTTTTTTAGGAAGAATAGGTTGGTTTTCTTTTAAGGAAAATATTTGTACTCATATACAATTATGTAATCTTAATAAGAGCAAAATAATTAAAGGTAAGCTGCTGCATAAGGGCCTTTGTAATTTTTGACACAAAAATCGTAGTATGCTTCAAAATTAAATTTGCACTAACATACTTTTGACTCTCTCTTTATAAAAAAATACATATTTCTAAAGTAAACAAACTGAACTTACCGTAAACCTCTACTTTCCAAACTAATTCGTCTAACTCTATCAGCCTCTGATTCTCTTTCTCGTTCTCTTGTTTCGAACGTATGCCTCCGCCTTTCATTTTTTAAACAATCTTCATCTCTTCTTTTATTTCTTATAAAATCGTTTTCACCTAGTAAATCTCCTAAAATATCACTATCACTTTCTATAACACTAATATTTTTCCTAATATTAATAGGTGGTTTATATTCTTGTACTTTCTTAGGGTTAAATTTATTGCCTTCGATTATTTTAGCCACTTTATTATCACAATCTGCTATTTGTTTATTCTGAACTGAATGAGATTCAAATAGAGCTGTTTTGTATTTAATACTTTCTTTAAAATCACTAATGGAATTACTACTTAACACTGGTTTTTCTATATCACAATCTAAACTATCTTTAAATTCGTTATCGGATTCTAGTTCGCTTTTGATTTGTTTATTAGTGCCTACATTTAGTAATTCTAAACAAGGTCCTGGATCACTTGACGATGTCCGAGTTGACTTCGATTCCTCCTCATTTACTAGTTTATTCTTACTACCTTTCTGTTTAAATCTCGATAAAAGCACATCCTTATCTTCTTTAAACGACTCAGATCGATATTTATCATGCAGAAATTTTCGTCTTTCCTCTTTGTACTTTTCGATGCGTTCTCTATTCAGTTCAGGTAAATTTATAGAAATACTATCGGTACTATGAGCTAAGTGAATATCGACTTTTTGCACTTCGATCGGTATCGGTTTAGGTTGATTTAAACTCTTTGGCAAATTATGATATTTGGACCCGAAGTTTTCGTCTACAGAGTTACGCCTTTCAAATAAATGACTAACACCAAACTCTTTAATAAATGCATCTTCGTCCAACGATCTAGTTTTAATTGCATACTTCATATTTCTGGCACGTAAACAAGGAGGTAAGCTGCCACGATCGTACATGAGTCGCTGCACTTTTACATTTTCAAGTGATGATGTACTACCAAAATCGTTGTTTGTTGTTATAGGTATGCTTGGTTTAGAAGTGGGGAGCTCATCACTCGCCTTGGAAGACGCAACTTTAGTCTTGTCGTCTTTTTTTTTAGAAATTGGAGGTTTCTGATGTGTTTCTTTCATTTCAAAATGTGACATTAGACTACGAATGTTTGGTTTTTCTGGAAGTTGTAGCGGTAAAACGTTTGTAATGGGTGAAATTCCGTTGGTATAGTTTTCCATGTCGACGTTTTCGTAAATGTGAATGTTATTGCTTTCTAACGAATCGTAGTTGACTTCTGGTTCTTTTAGTATTGTATTAATTTCATCACTATGGTTAGTAGTAGCTGCTGATTCTGTTGGTTGTGCCGGCTGTACAACTGGTATTGAAATTTCTTGTAGATCTAGTAAAGCATTTATCTCACTCACTGAACTTCTGAAGTATTTCACCTGTCGAAAAAGAAAACAATTAGTACAAGACAAAAATAAATACAGTAATTTGCATAAATAATTTTACAAGAAAAAAATGAAAGTAGGAAGTATCGAACAGTCTTCCGCTGCTTCATATAGAAACCAAATACAAAAGGAAAAAAATTATTTTAAATGGGCAGAATAAATATAAATGTACCCTGTATATTGTGATTTTACGAGTAGTAGAGGTGAGTTCTATCTCCGTTGTTGTGGAACCTCGTCGTAGATGAACGGTTATGAGAGCTGAATAGGCAAAGTTTTACTCGGCTAGGATACGCTAATGTTTTGGTAGTCTTAGTGGAGGGTAAACACAACTGTGTTATCAGGTACCTGTTACATGCCAACTGGCATGCAACATGTTACATTTAATTTCTAAATAAATTGCTGCGTATTTTTAAATGAATGTGCCAACTTCTGCCGTCCCTGACAGTCGCGTCTGCGCAAAAGTGATGCGGAGTGCACGCGTGGTGTAAAAGGACGCCATTAAGTTACGAACCCTCGACGAAGCAACATCTATCTGTGTCGTGTCTTTTCTTTTTAGAGATGTAGGTTCCTTCTACTTTTGCCTTGTGTACCTGTTACGTAATTCCTGTCATTCCCCTACAAGTACAGAAGTCACAGGAAGGACGGATGTAATTTGATTCAACATGGCGTGAACTGAACCCAACCTGCAAAATCATCGTGGGACCCTGAGACGAATTCACGAGATGCTCACGAGATGCTGCCATGTAAGTAATTTGTTTTGATTTAAATTGTGCTTGCAAATTGACTTAAAAAGCGGTTGCATCACTTTTAAAGTGTGGCCGGTATAAGTTACCATATGGTGGGAATTATACTGTGTAAAACTATAACCATTGCGCAATAGTATAACAAATGTCCGAAAGTGTAACATAGAAACCCTGAAAATAGTATAAGGTAAGCAACAGTGACAGGTCTCAAGGTGAATCTCCAAAAGTCCACCTAAGTACCCTTTACGCATAGAAGGAAGATTAACGGCACGACATCCCTCTTCCCTAATGGTAACGAAATTGCTATGTTGGGTGGAGTTAATCGCACTTGAATTTCTGGGGACTGTGACCAACCATGGTGTCATGGCTGTACACTAGGGCAATTAGACCCATGATAACATATGCAGCCTTCGTGAGGTGGCTCAAGGCTAAGCAAATAAACACCAAAACTAAGATGGACAGGATCCACAGATTGTCCTATCTAAGCATTACATGAGCAATGTGTTATATGCTCACTGCTGCTATGGAGACTTTTCTTGGCCGTCCCCAATTATACCTGGTTGTGGTGGGGGAAACAAGGCTAGAACTGTGCAGACTCAAGAACCTTTCGTCCGACTTATTGAAGAAATGGGGCATACGAGATTGCTTGGAAGAAATTGGGGGCATTTGTTCGAGTTGCATACGGACCAAACGACTGCTCAAAATTGGCTGGAGACACTCTTTGATGCTGTTATTCAGGACAGGAAATGAGAGGAAAGAAGGGTAGCCTACCTCTGGACAGCATGGTATGGTACACAAATGGCTCTAGAGGCGAGATCTATTATGGATCTGGACTCTTTCGGGAGAGACCAAAAGCTTGAATAAGCTTCACTTTAATATTTATGTCACCATTTTTCAAACGGTAGTGTAAGTTATACTACAAAGTGTGCGAGACGGCATAATAGAAGCCTTCTCTAGAAAAATCTATGTTGTGCTCACTTAAGGTCTAACAAGTCGGAAGGTATAATCAAGACGTATGGGAATGTATTAGGGCACTTAATGGACTGGCACAGCAGAACACAATAAGACTACAGTGGGTGCCAGATCACCCTACATTTGATTTTTCAATGGTCCAACCGAAAGTATTACATTGGTGAGAAAGCAAAATGTTTACCTGGAAATTTTGAATTTTGCCGAACCCTTTTTTATTCCCGGCAAGGTAGGGATATTTAAAACACACACGGGGCCTATATTTTATATCCATCCAAACAAGGATCTATTTTTTGAAAAATGTTTGCCTAACACTTTTCAAGCAGTCCGTGTCGGAATCGATTCAAGAACCCGGTACACACGTGAACCAATTGAGCCACGTAGCTGCACAGTACCAGGTCACCAAGGAATCAAGGGTAATGAAGTAGCAGATAAACTTGCCAAATAGGATGCACAACGGCCGTTCATTGCCCTTGAACCTGCATTGGGAGTCCAAAGCTAAATAGCGAATGACTTAAGAGATTAGCTGAATAGACCAGCACACGACAGTAAGGCGCTGTTAAATGGACCCAACAGGAAAAGAACTCATGAACTGCTTTGCAGGACAGAGCCAGGCTCACTGTAGGGTTCCTGACAGGATATAAATCTGTCAACGTTCACCTACAAAGAATGCCCAAACATAACAGAGACCTCAAATGCAGTTTCTGTCGAGGAACCGGAGATTGCAATGCATGTGTTGTGCAGTTGCAAGGCACTTGCAATAAAAAGACAGCGTCTATTCGGGAAACCGAAAAAAGTTGATACCATTCCAATGAGGGACCTGTATGCCTTAGTACAGTGTTAGATTTTGCAGACTGGGTATACAAATTAACCAAGGTCAGTACAATAAGTCGTTTAGGCTGCAGTGAGGTGGAGCCGATTGAGAGCGGCACCCTGTAGGAAAAGTGGTTTTAGTGAATATGTCCTAAAGTGAGTTTCACACTTCGGCTTTTTATAAAAGCGTTCCACTCCACCGGGATTGGCTAACTACCAAAATAAAAAGCATAACATTTCAATAAATTTTGGTTTTATAAAAGGAATTCAGGCAACAAAACTATAGCTACAAATTTTTGTACAATGTATAGTAGAACGTAACTCAGGTCAATAAATTATTGCAAAACTGCAAAAATTATATGTTACGAATGCGAATACAAAGATACAAGCATGAGTAATCACAATAGTTAGTTTGTGTAAACAGATCAATTGAATAGTAATTTTTTTAATATAATCATGTTACTTTAAGCTTATAGAATAATCAATATGTAACAGAATAGTTAAATGAATAAAATTAACAGGGTATATCGGACATAGTTACAGGGAAACATGTTAGTTACAGAACATAGTAACTCCAGACAAAATAAAAGTAACATTATTCTACATAGTTGAATACCTAGATATGGCCAATAATTTAGTGAAATGCACAGATATTATATTACAAAGATTTTACCAGACATAATAAGAAAATAAAAGACGAGTCACGCATTTATCACGCGATACAATTAAGCTCAATATGAAGATTGTGATACAATGACATACCTCTCGAAGCCATAAAGAGTGGAAGAAAAAGACAGGAGCAAGACAACGAACAAAAACAATGAATACATTACTAGTGAATCGATGAGCACCGATCATGTTAGAAAAGTAAATCGTTAAGGATTGTAGAAGGGAACAGATTTGGCTAATAGTTAGTGCAAATAATTTCGATGTAGCGATATACACAGACTTCAAGTGGAGGGCTCCAATAGACAAAAACAAATAAACATAATATGAAGGCACAGAGTAGGAGGAAAGCATGGGAGCTAGACAATAGACGAAAACAATGAATTAATTACTCACAAACTGGTGAGCAGATATAGCTAATAATAATTAATGCAAATGATTCCAGCATAGTGATATCCGAGGACTTACTTCAAGTAGACGGCCTCGACAGACAAAAACAGACTGAACAGATATTGTCAACAACATAGTTGGAATCCCATTACATTTCATATTGCAGATTTGAGCCTGGTTTATGGAGGTTTCTTTTTAGAATCACCAAAGAATAGATAAGTGTAATGTATCCTACTAAATATTTTTATTGTGGCGACATTTGTGAATTGATATTGCTAAGACAGTGATGAAAGAATAAAACATTCGCCATAATAGTAGTTTATAATATTTAATTTTGTTACGTTCCACTTCATATTTAAAAATTTGCTGTCTACTTACTTAACCATTTCAGTTTCTACTCATTTGAATTTACGGTTGCTACACATCTATGATTTCAAACCCGCTTAGGAGGCAACCAACTTTGTTTGTCTTTTATTAAATTCACGAGTTCGCTTGTCTATATTCTACCGTCCCATATCTAAACATGTAATCTTTATTAATTAGAACTTTCCTGAATATTGCTAGTTTATTAGTTATTAGGTAAAGTAGCCATGTTATTGTGGCAAGATAAACACCTGCTCAATTTCATTTCTATTATAGATGGGATTTCCGTTATTATTTTTTAGGAAAACAATTTTACAATGACATTGGTTAAATGAGTTCACTAGATATTTAGTGCTTGGTCGCGTTTGGGTCTTCTCTGCTAAATCAGGAAGTTGCAAATTCTTATGACAAAACGTGCATTCTTTTTACATAACTGGTAAGTAATTGAAGATTTAGATTATTTTAATAGAAATGTTAATATTTTCAGTCCAAATTTGTACTCAACATTCTTCGATTGTTAGATATAAGATTTATTTGTTGTATCACAGCAAATTTACTTTATCAATATAGCATATTTTGTCTGGCTACCCATACCCTTTACAGCCTGAGGGAAGAAATACTATATGGCAAAGACAGCTGTTTTCTTTACTCTTGAATGGTATGTAGTTTGCCTACATTCTAGCAATGTTAAGAGCAACACTTTCGTCTTAAGATTTATCTATTCCGGCG
Organism: Platerodrilus igneus; assembly: GCA_036346225.1. NCBI lineage: Eukaryota > Metazoa > Arthropoda > Insecta > Coleoptera > Lycidae > Platerodrilus > Platerodrilus igneus. The sequence continues at coordinate 4,690,777 of JARFIW010000053.1, read as the reverse complement.
CTATAAATGGCAATATATATTGTAAGACTTAAAAATTGATTTAGAATGTTATATCGTACCGATTTTGAATGTAGACGGTATATTTTTAATGAAAACAATATTAAATTGCGTCTACAGATGCAATCGAACCTGCCAGAATAGTTACATTCAATGGTGAATTCGCCAGTAAATCAAAGCATTTTCACATGACATCAAAAAATACATGCGTAGAACATCGACATTTCGACAAAAGTCCAGCATGAGTATTGGATTGTGAGAATAATTATAAAATATGTATTCGTAACAGTTTATTATTTAAAATTAAGTTGAGATTCCTTTTTTATCGACATCGTTTATTCTCGGCGATCGTTGTAAATGTCATTTCGAAAATTATAAGAAATAACTTTTTTTTTGAATGGTGTCTAAGTTATATCGTGTTAAATATGCATTCAGCATATTAATTGATCGATAAAAATATAATTACCAACGACTATTATTCATATAAGTATAAAGAACCCGCTTTAATAAAAATTTCACATATATCGCCAACACATTCTCGCACTTAACCATGATGGATTTTTTAAATGCAAAAAGTAGAACAAAAATGGTTTTCAGCGAACTAAAACAAATATACGTAGGCAACTCAAATCAAATTATGGTTAAAAATAAAATTTGTATCAGCGCTTTATGATGTTTCTAATGTATTTGACATTAACGAATATGCCTGTAATAGAAAAAGATAAAATAAAATAAATTTTAAATTAAAACGTTAACAAAAGCATAAAGTGTCCTTCCTATATTGAAAGTTTAATAAAAATAGCGCACAATAAACGCATGGTTAAACCAAACAGAAATCGACACCTACGATTTCTGTATTAAAAATTTTGGAAAATTTGATAACAACCACTTCCATACGATAGGCGGCGCCAATTGTTCTTTGAAAAGTCCAAAAAAAAAGATCAACCCTGGCATTGAACCAGAGACCTCGTGCATAGTATCAAAAATCATCAGCGCTGAACTTTTGTGCTTGACGTTATTTGTTTAATTTGCGTCCTTTTAAATTTCAGGTTAAAAAGCTTTGATTTTCAGAAAATAGATGGATCTTTGAAAAGTAATAAAAAAGAGATCAACCCTGGGCATCGAACCCGAGACCTCTTGCATGTTATCCGGAATTGTTAGCGCTAAGCTATTGTACTTGACACATAGAAATGTAGTTTGTTCTATCCATGTATTTTTAAACGATGCTCAAAATTTCTGAAAAATTCATGACCGATTGTAACTATTCGATCGTGTTTGTTTGTTTCCATCAAATAACCATAATTTTGCTTTAAAACTACACCCTCTATATTACAAAACGGAACGTTTTTAGATTTTTAATCGATTTTTAAGACTAGAAATATATTTTAGATACCTTATAGCATTTTATTTTTCTCAGATTTCAATGGTGTCTCTAGTCATCTCCGGCAGCGTTCGTAACCCATTTTTAACAAATCTCAAATAAATTCTAGGAATTTACTTACAAATTGTAAAAAAGCTATACTATTTACGCACAAATGGTGTTGAATTCAGGTTTTAAGTTGAATAGCGAGTCTCACTGTGCATTTTATGTATTTTATATGCCCCATGGCAAATTCTGAAAACCACCTCAATCTTCATTCTCTGTAAATACTTCCTTCAATTTGTCATAAATGTCAAACTTGAATTTTTTATTATTTTGACAACAATCCTAGGTCATGGATCGAAACGTAAATAAAGACGATTTTAACAACTATGATCAAGAAAAATACTTCATTCTTTATTTCACACCTCTGCTTTGGCATCCCGCTGACTCTCTCACACCGTGCATTCGGTTTCGGCAATCGGAAAAATGAAAACGCGAGACGAGTGTAAAAGCGAAAATTCCCGAAAAAAAGCCATTTCTTCTAAAATATCCTGTTTCACGTCACGAAGCCTAGCCTACTTGATGTAGAAGTTTATTCTCCGCTAAACCCCGCCACTCCGAACCTTAACTCCCTTGGAGGAGATACGCGATTAGGCTCTTCTCTGACTTCTCAGATGTCAGACCGAAAGCCAGCTATCAAAATTTACAGTTATTTGATTGGAATTGGTTTTTCCCTTCGTCTACAAACCCATTTCGTCTGCGAACTCCTCTAGCATTGGACTCCTTTTGCATCAAAAAATATTTCCTCACGAACCCCTTTCACTTAATTTAGCTTTGTCCCTTCATCTACAAACCCATTTCATCTCCAAACTCCTCTAGCATTGGACTCCTTTTGCATCGGAAAAGATTTCCTCACGGACCCCTTTCACTTAATTTAGCTTTTACATTCTCGCGCTCAAAGCAACCTTCTTAAAGTTTAGTTTGCCCATGCCTTTCTTGCGTTTTGTGTACGCCCAATTATTTAAAGGTTGTTTTAACTTTTTATCAAATAAGTAGCAACAAAGCCATACTAACAGTGATTTCGTTTATTGTAATAACGCAAGTAATTGGTTTATGTTATGCCAAGGTCGTCCTATTTTTTTTTAATTGTCAAAGGATATCTAACGCCATCTTGCATCAAACATTATAATCAACGTTCGGAATAAATTTGAAGGTACAGGGATATGCAGAAACAATTGGGGAGGTGATAGATTTTATAATGTTTGACTATGAAATAGATTTTTTAATCTTGAAGTGAGAGCAATACTCTTAATTTAAATTAATTATTAAATATAAAACAATTACTTGCGTTAATACAATAAATGACATCACTGTTAGCGTGGCTTTGTTGCTAATTATTTGATAATGTGCTAAAGCGGTCTTTAAATAATTAGCCGAGTGCAAAGCATGAAAGACATGAATGAACCAATACTTAGAGAAGGTTGTTACAAGTGCGAGAATGACAAAGAATTCTGAATGAAAGTGATTGATGAGAAAATCGTTTCCAAGGCAGAAGAAGTCCAAGGTAAAAGGGGTTCAGAGACGAAATGGGTTCCATGGACAAAAGGATATCAGTCTTGTAGAAACTGAAAACCAATGTAATCAAATAACTATAAATTTTGATGGTCGGTTTTCGCTCCAACTTATGTTCCAAGGTTGAGAGATCTTACGTGGGACTAATCGAGTCTCCTCAGATAGGGCGGTCCGAGAAGGTCGCAAGCAAAAGGAATCAACTGGGAATAATGTCCTACATGCCATAGGTAGGTTTTCGTCACACAGAAGCGGATATTTTGGGAGAAAAATATCAGTTTTTCTGGAATTGTCGAGTTTGCATTTACATCCTTATTTATATGTCAAAAAAGTAACAATCGCTAAGATTTTTCCTGAATGAAGAAGTCGAACGTGCAGTACGAGAGACACAGCAATATTCGTAAACACATTAGCAAGACACCAAAAGAAAATCAAGATGGTTTCAAGAAATAGACTGTTACATGCCCACTGGCATGTATCACGTTAGATTTAATTTGTAAATAAATTACCGAGTATTTTTAAATGAATACGCCAACTTCCGTCGTCCCTGACAGTCGCGCCTGTGCAAAAGTGATGCGGAGTGTGCGCATGGTGTAAAAAGACGCTATTAAGTTACGAGCCCTTGACAAAGCAACAACTATCTTGTTGTGGTGTGTCTTTTCTTTTTAGGTATGTACGTTTATTCTACTTTTATCTTTTGTTGTACCTGGTACCTTAGTTCCTGTCATTCCCTTACGGGTATAGAAGCTACAGGAAGGGCGGATGGAAATTTGATTCAACATGGGTAACTGAATCCAAGTTGCAAATCATCGTGGGACACTGAGATGAATTTCCAAGATGCCACCACGTAAGTAATTTGTTTTGATTTAAATTGTGCTTGCAAATTGACTTAAAAAGTGGTTCCATCACTCTTAAAGCATGGTCAGTATAAGTTAATAATATGGCGGGAATTATAGCGCATAAAACTATAATAATTGCGCAATAGTATAACAAATGCTCGAAAGTATAACAAGACAAGGGACCTTATAAAATATCTAATATGCAATAGAAGCAAATTCGAACTTGAATTCGGTGCATGGTGTATTTTTTAAAATATATCAATTTAAAGTTAATAAAATTAAATCGAGAATTGGCAAAATCCGATATCGAAGACTGCCGGAGACAGCTGAAGCGGTACTGTCAACATCTAAGATGACAGAATTTTTTTTCATAAGTTTTAAAATAAAACGCTATACAATACTTAATATACATTTGTAGTCTTCAAAATAAATTAGGAATCTAAATTTTAATATGCATAGTCTATTTTTAAAGTTTATTTGATGGAAACGAACGAATTTTTAGTATTCTCTTAAATGACACGAAGGCTGTGACAAAAGGAGGTTTGTGCAAAAAAATTGGCTCAGCAAAATGGGCTGCATGGAGGGTCGCTGCGGAAGGAAACCAGAGCGAAAGTGTCAGAACAAAATAACTCACTCCCACATGGAGTGAAAATCACTTCTAGTCAAACAACTAATTTCATAGCTGGCTTTGGGTCCGTCAGTTGAGAGGTCAGAGAGGAAGGTAATTACATATCACCTCAGGGGAAGTTAGCGTCCAGAGCGGCAGGGTTTTTTGAAGAATAAGATGGATTTAATCAAAAATTGGGTTGCTGATGTGATAAATGTTTGAAGCTCATAATAGATAACAAGTGCCCTTTTTAAAATATGATTTTCTTTAGTGCTTGTTTCATTGTTATTTTAAGTGTAAATTTGATATTCATAAAATACAAATAAAAAGATTATAGATAGAGAGATTAATTTATTGTAAAGGTCAACACAGTTTAGGCTTCGATCAGACTAATTAATTTTAGTTCACCTTGTATTTTACTACATTGGTCAGCTGGTATGCCGCCTTTGAACCCACCAGGCAGAACTTCTAAATGGATGCTGTACTGACATCAAACCTTTTCTGAAAGCCATAGATGTTTAACAAATATTCGATGTTTTAAAATTATAAGAAAACATTAACTTTAGTAATTTTTAATAATACACTTAATATTTGGTGGCAACCGGGAAGTACAAACAACTTGTCTAATTAGACTGCCGGTGTTCTGCATCTTATTCGATGTTAAAGTTGTACCAGTTCGTACTTATTAACTGAACTCTTTTATATAAAAATAAGTACGAAAGTGTTACGTTAAATTTACGCAATCGATTTATTTCTGCATCCTCTGTATAAATATTAAGTTCCAAGTAATTCATCTTTACTTTTTATTAAGAACTGCCTCCTAAAATTTCTAACTTAAACTACTTCACACTCCCTAAGTTATTTCGAGTCATTTAAGTATTTATTAATAAGGTCGACTACATTTCAAATTGAAATAATTACTTATTCACGCATCCTATAAAATATCATTAAGTATTTAGTTACAACGTTAAATATGTGGAATCTATTCTATGTTAATTTGCTTTGGTTAGCAAAGGTTAAAGATCCTCATCTTATGGAGTCTCTGAAATAAGTTTAACATCTGCATCTCTTCAATAATGTGAAGGAAAAAAATGTTATCTGGCTCAAAGGACAAGTACACTGGACCAAGTGAACAAGTGTAAAGGGATATAGAAAAAAGGAATGGTATAGGTTAGCAATCACCAAGGAAAAAGATGGAATAACCTAACACTGAAGTCGTTATGTTGTATGAAGGCCATCTGATTTCTTAATTGCGCTGGCTTGTACTGTTGGTTTTCCTCCTCATTCCTTTCTTATTTTTGGTTCTTCGTGTGAAACCATTTTCATTTCTTAAAGTTGAAAACTGTACTATTTCTTTACTATAGATATGTCCTTCGACAACTTTTGCAGTCTTAGGCCATTCCATCTTTGTCCTCGGTGATTACTACCCTATACCTTTTTTTTTACCTGTATCTCCTTACACTTCCTGACTTGGTCTGGTGTACTGGTTCTTCAAGCCAGATAAAATTTTATTTCTTAGTATTTTTGGGTTTGCTTGTAATTTTCTAAAGCGAATTTTCTTTTGGTTTATCTTATTAGTTTATATTGGTCCTTCTAGCCAGCTATAAATTACGTATTTTATTTTTGGTTTTCTTTGGGTTTATCTTATTAATGTAATGCCTGCTCTGTTGCTTCTGCTTCCTACTCCGACCTTTTAATTTTCCTGGGGGATTTGTTACTTTAAATTTCTGCAATCGATTTATTTCCGCATCCTTTATATCAATATTAAGTTTCAACTATTTCGTCTTTTTTTTAAATTAAGAAACGCCTCATAAAATTTCTAACTTAAACGACTTCCCACTCGAAAGTTTATTTCGAGTTGTATACATATTTATTAACAAGGTCGACTAACTTTCAAAATTGAAATAATTACTTATTCAAACATCATATAAAATCTCATTACGTATTTAGTTACAACAATCAAATAACTATAAATTTTGATAGTTGGCTTTCGCTCCAACTTACGTTCCAAGGTTGAGAAATCTTACGTGGGACTAATCGAGTCTCAGATAGGGCAATCCGAGAGGGTTGCAAGCGCGAGGAATCGACTGGGAGTAATGTCCTACATCCCATAGATAGGTTTTCGTCACACAGAAGCAGATATTTTGGGAGAAAAATATTGGTTTTCGAGAATTGTCAAGTTTGCATTTACATCCTTATTTACATGTCGAGAAAGTAACAATCACTAAGATTTTCTCGAATGAAGAAGCCGAACGCGCAGTGCGAGAGACAGTAATATTCATAAACACACTAGCAAGACACAGAAAGAAAATCGAGGTGGTTTCAAGAAATAGACACGAGACGACCTTATAAAATATCTAATATGCAATAGAAGCAAATTCGAACTTGAATTCGGTGCGGTTTCGCAGTGCGTGGTGCATTTTTAAAAATATATCTATTTAAAGTTTATAAAATTAAATCGAGAACTGTCAAAAACTGATATCGAAGACCGCCGGAGACAGCTGAAGCAGTACTGTCAAAATCTATAAAATTCCTAATATACATTTGTAGTCTTCTAAATTAATTAGGAATCTAAATTCAATATAGACGGTTAATTTTTATAGAAAAATAAGTTTATTTGATGGAAACGAACGAACCCGAAAGAATAGTTACAAGTTATGTATTTCAAATGAATTAGATAAAAAGTAGTATAAATAGAGGTAACGCTAGGCTTAGAGATTAGATCATGTATGACATCAGTGTTGTAATGTTCTCACGCTAATAAAAATTTTTAAAAAACCGTTTTTGAGAATGATAAACATAATTGGCGCAGTCAGTACGGGATTTTGGAAATTTTCAAATCGCCGGAAATTTTTCGTTTCAACGATTAACCAAAATCAAGAACCTTGAAATTGATATATCCATATAGGCAAGCGAAAATTGCTTTGGAAATTGCTTTTAGGAAAATCAACAACTGTTTGTACTTTCGAATTCGAGAAACGAAGATTTTTGTTAGCAGTTTGGAGAAGGAACGAAATCGTCTAATCCAGACACCAGCCCAATTTTGGAAGGAACAGAATCGTCTAACCAGGGCACTTAGTTTAAGAAAATATGCGAACTCAATGCATCATATTAATGTAAGCTAACTTTGAATTTCTATTTCTGATATCTTATAATTGATTTTCAATTGATGAGTGATTGTGATATAAACGACTTAACAGTCTTGATAGAACGTATTAAAATAAGTAACGAGGAAATTTTAGAAGCAAGTTCAGATAACACGAACGTAGATATTCTAGGGAATAATTCAAGGGCTCGTTCAAATATTTTGGAAAGCTCAGAAAATAGTATCAGTAATTTAGATAACTTAATTAATTCAAACATGGCAACTGAACAAACAAATTATCAATTGCTAAAATTACATTTAGATTCCATCCCCTTACGATGGAAACCCTCATACCTTGACAATATTTATCGCAAATTGCGAGAACGTAATTAATGTATTTGCTAGTCAAACAAATATTCAGTTAAATAGTTTCTTGCTTAGAGCAATTATAGGTAAATTGATAGGTAGAGCTCAGATATTAATAGGTTCACGCATAGAGTTAAAAACTTGGGACGAAATTAAAAACACGTTAAATTTATCTTTTGGAGATCAGCGATATTGATTGCCTTATCCAGGATTTAATTAGTTTAAGACCAAATAAACATGAAACGCCATATAATTTTGGAATGCGTTGCCAAGACGCAAGGAGTTTAATAATTGCAAAATTAAATTCATTGACCATTTCAGCCGAAGAACGTACTATTAGACTTAAAAGTTATGATGACCTTTCGCTTAAAACATATATTCGTGGATTGCCAATAACCATTCAAACAAACGTTAGATTACGCAACCCTAGTAGTTTAGAACAGGCTATGGGATTAGTTATCGAAGAAGAAAATTTCTTATACTCAACACAGAGAAATAGTAACTTAAATTCAAATTCAAATTTCAAACCCATTTCAAGAATGACGCCTAGTAGCTATTCAAATCACTCTAACGTTCTATTCAGACAAAACTTTAACAATTTCAATTATAGGTACCCAAACACATTTCAAAATAACCAACCTTCATATTCGAAATTTCAAATGCAAAAGCCTCATTTTCAAAACACACATTCGAACAGATTTCACACCCCTGTAAACCATCAAAGAACATTTAATCCAAGTTCCCATTTTAATAACAGGTTTGGTATGCAAAACATGCCATTTAGTAGCAAACAAAATTTTGCAAGTTCATCTCAAAGATTTGCTCAAGTTCACCCAAATAACATATCCAATATTAATAAAGACGAACCGATGGATACATCTTCTGGAAATACAACTATTAAACCCCAATTTCAATCTCAAAGGTTATACAATCAGAATATAAATAGTTCAAACTGCAATGACCCTTATTTTATAGAACGTGAGAATGATTGTAATACTACAAACTGTAATGCTTATTGTGATAACGACGACATCGTTCATTCTTTGAAAACACACGAGACGTTTCAAACTCAGCCGCTACATAACACCCGCAGAAATTATATCCAGTTTCCCGATAACGCGTGTGAGAATATAAATTACGATGTTAATTATGTAAATCCTACTCAGCAAAATTTTCCACAGGTCATGCCTCGGAACAACGAGAGATAATACACGTAAACACATTCAAGCAAGATTTACCATTTATTATTATTCCTGAAATTAATGCTAGATTTTTAATCGATACTGGTAGTACACGTAGTTTGATTGATCCTGAAGTAGCACACAAATTTTATACGAATTTTATTTACCCGGAATTTTTCAATATTCAGACAGCACACAATATCACCTTTCACAAAGAAGTAGCGCATATACCACTTTTTCAAATCTTTAACGTAAAGGACTATTACAAATTTTTCCTTTTCAAATTTAGTAATAATTTTCAAGGTTTAATTGGAATCGATTTACTTCGACAATTAGGCGCAAATCTTAACTTAAGCCGGAAACAAATAATAACCCCGCATGCGACTATTCCTATTATTCTAAATTTGGAACAAGAAATGAAAAATAATCAATTCAAAAATTATTCGATAATTGTAACCGAGCGTTGCCGACAAATAATAAAAATCCCAGTACAAATACGTAATGGAGTCGGAATATTAAACCACACGAATTTTGGAAATGGACTTGAAACACAAAAAGCTTTGGTTAGTGTTACCGAAAATTTTGCGACCATTGTAGTCACAAATATAAATGAATATCCCGTTAAAATCTCTATTTTTCAACCTTTCGAAATTGAACCCATAAACGATATTGATGTAAATTTTATCGAAAATTTGGAAAAAGACCTAGAATTAGACGAACCACAGGACGATAAATTAAAAGGAAATTTGAAAGATCTTAGACTTGATCACTGCAATAAAGAAGAAAAAGACGCTATAAAGAAATTGTGTTTAGAATACCGTGACATATTTTATTGTGAAGGAGTTGCCCTCAGTTTTACTAGTGAAATTAAACATAAAATAAATTTAAAAAATGATTCTCCAATTTTTACAAAATCATATCGCCTCCCAGAAATTCACCGCAACGAAGCTAAATCGCAAATAAAGAAAATGTTAGATCAGGGCATAATTGAAGATAGTGTTTCGCCGTGGTCTTCCCAATTTGGATAGTAGAGAAAAGATTGACGCATCTGGTAAACGAAAATGGCGACTTGTAGTAGATTATAGAAAATTAAATTCGAAACAATTCCTGACAAATACCCATTACCTAATATTAATGAGATTTTAGATAGGCTAGGCCGTGCAAATTATTTCACGACCCTAGATTTGGCCAGCGGGTTTTATCAAATCCAGATGGACCCCAAGACGTACAGAAAACAGCATTCAGTACCCGCAGGGACATTTTCAATTTAAACGGATGCCTATGGGTTTAATAAATGCCCCTTCGACATTCCAACGCGTAATGGATAGAGTTTTACGCGGACTGACAGATCAATCGTGTATAATTTACCTTGACGATTGTCTAGTGTTCAGTTCATCTCTTCAAGAGCACTTAGAAAAATTAAAAGAAGTTTTCGACAGATTTATACAACATAATTTAAAAATACAGTTAGACAAATCAGAATTCCTACAAAAAACCGTAATGTATTTAGGACACGTAATTACCCCTACAGGAGTTAAACCAAACCCAGACAAAATAACAGCCGTAAAAAATTTTCCTTTACCACGCACAGCAACTGAAATCAAAAGTTTCCTTGGACTATTAGGTTACTATAGACGTTTCATAAAAGACTTTGCAAAAATTACAAAACCTATGACGAAATGCTTAAAGAAGAATGCCAAAGTAATACACGACAAAGATTTTCTAGACAGCTTTAGAACTTGTAAAGAAATTTTGACCAACGGACCTGTACTTCAGTATCCCGACTTTGGAAAAAAAATTTATTTTGACGACAGACGCGAGTAACTATGCAATTGGAGCAATATTATCGCAAGGAACCGTACCCAATGACCGACCAATAGCGTACGCATCTAGGACACTAAATGAGACCGAAACAAAGTATTCGACAATCGAAAAGGAACTTCTTGCAATTGTTTGGGCATGCAAACATTTTCGACCGTATTTATTTGGACAAAGGTTTTATATATATACTGATCACAAACCACTGACATGGCTTTTCAACTTAAAAGACGCAAACTCAAAACTGACAAGATGGAGGATAAAATTATTAGAGTATGACTACGAAATTCTTTATAAGAAAGGAAAATGTAACACTAATGCCGATTGTTTATCCCGGATACCAGTCAATGCCTTAGAAACAGGATCTCTTGCAAATAATCCAGGTGATATAGATGACTATATAACAGAATTTTTTAGATCATGAACCGCATGATGCAAATCAACTTCAAACAGAATTACCTGAAGAACCTCAATTAAACACTCCTGAACCTGCATGGACAATACATATTCCTGACGACGACAACATATCTACTCAACACTCTAACTCTAATGGAAACACGAATAAAGAAATTGCTATTTTAGACGAAATTATAAATAACAAACCACGCCAGATTTTAGTTTACCCAAATTTGTATTACAAGACGGACGTAACGTTAGAAAATGAAAGCGACACCACAATTATAAAAGTCAAAATTCCAGAAATTGCCAACGACAAACTAATTTTGGATTTTCTAATTCAGTACACAGACCCTAGTAACACTTATTATTTACATTTCAATAAAGACAAATTGTATAATGACTTCAATGATGTATATCAACAGCATTTTTCCGAAAATAGACCAAACTTAATTAAATGTACCAAATTGATTGATACACTTAAGGATATCGAAGAGCAGACAATAGTAATTAGAAACTACCATGAAGGTAAAACGACTCACCGAGGAATAAACGAAACCTATGAAAGACTCAAACAAAATTATTACTGGAAAAATATGAAAACTAGTATAACAAATTTTATCAATGAATGTACATTGTGCCAAAAAAATAAATACGCTAGACAGACCCCATATACCCCAATAATGCTAACAGAAACGGCAAAAAGCCCATTCGAAATTGTACATATGGACGTATTTACTTTTGATGGGAAAAATTATTTAACATTAGTAGATGCTTTTACAAAATTAGCTCAAGCTCTATTTATAAGTGGAAAAACGGCTATAAATATTAGTCAAGCACTTATAAAATATTTTACTTCTTTTGGTATACCCCAAACCATTGTGACAGATAAAGGAACGGAATTTAACAACGCTACAATTAAAGAAATTTTAGGACTACACAAAATTAATGTACATTTCACAACATCCGGACATCACGAATCCAACTCCATAGTTGAAAGAACACATTCTACACTAATTGAACACTTAAGACTTTTACGCGATATTTACCCCAAAGAAAGCGATTTAATGGACTATGCTATAATAGGTTATAATAACTCGATTCACAGTGCGACAAAATATACTCCCTTTGAATTGACATTTGGACATACAAATTCGAGAGACCCCAATGAAATCTTTTTAACCCCTAACTTTTATTCAGACTACGTTAATAATCATAAAGAAAAATTAGAACACGTATATAATAAAGTAAATGCAAAATTAGTCGAAAATAAACAGAAAGTAGTAGATAAGAAAAATACCAATGGAGATACTAATCCAGAATTTAAAGTAGAACAAATAGTTTTTAAGAAGAATCCTAAAAAGAGAAACAAAAAAGATAAGGTGTTTTTAGGACCGTATAAAATTACTAAAATATTAGATAAGAATAGGGTAGAGATTTCAAGAGAGAAACAAAAAAATAAGGAAATTACATTAAGTAAAGAAATTATACATATTAAGGAACTAAAAAGACCCCCTGTTACAGATTCGCCCTCTGCACAGTCACAAGACGAATTGCAGCCCAGTTCTACAATTTAGACGACAACCCCGGACTTCTTCCTCTTCGTTTAGGCACAGCCCAAATAAAACCGATTTTTGGACATTTATTCAAATTTATGATATTGCTAATATTACAAAAACTTTTGACTTTAAAGGCTCAATATGAACAAATTCAAAATACACTATCATTATCCCCACATGTACTCCAATTCAATCAATCATTTCACAATTGTATCACACAGTCCAAATTTTAGAAAATAAAATTGAGATACAATTAAAACAATTAAATCCGCTTTGGAATAAACGAGAAAAACGATCTCTTTTAACGGTGTAGGCTCAGCATTAAAGTTTCTCACCGGAAATTTAGATTATAACGATGGAGAAAGATATGACAATGCCATTTCATCTTTAACTAATAACCAAGAAAAAAATCAAATTTTTAATTAATGATCAAATAACTCTATTTCAAACTTCTCTTCAGAATTTCGAAAATAACTCTAAAATATTAGCTCACAATCAATATATTCTAAAAGACCGAATCGAGGAGATTTCAAAAGAAATTAAAAATTTAAGTATTGACAAGGTAGAAACTTATCATTATTTTGCTCTAGAAAGATTAGCTCTGCAATTTTCCACAAATTTTCAGATTCTATATGATCTATTGGAACGAATCAAAGTTGCTATTACTTTTTCTAAATTAAATATTTTTCATAATGCTATGGTAGAACCCCATGAACTATTTTCTGAACTAACCACAGCCAGTAAACAGTTCCAAGGCAAGAAATTCCCATTCAAAGTGACAGTACTCAATACGTTGCTATTCGAAAAAATCATCAATATAAAAAGCTACAGTAAAAATAACAGTATAGTGTTTATTTTGGAAGTACCAATTGTTGAAATGGACGATTTCATCTATTATCATTTGTATCCACTACCTACTCCACATCAGACTTCTTTTAAGATGATCATCCCTAGTGCAAAATACCTTTTGTTAAACAACCACACCTATGCAGTTTCTGACACAAATTCATTTGTCATCAACTACAAACATCAAAAATTACTTCAACAGCACCATGCGAAATTGAATTAATAAGATACGCCGATAATATACGTAATTGTCACCAAATACCGATGAAGATAACCACAAAGAAGATTCAAAAACTGGAGAAGAACAAATGGATCATCGTAGTGCCTCATAATTTAGTTGTTATACACAAGTGCGGAAAAGTGAAAAACAGTATTCCTATAAACGGTAGCTATTTGCTAGAACTTAAAGATTCTTGTGAAGTGTCAATCGATGAAGTAGTGTTAAAAACTTTTGTTAATGAAATTTCTAGTTATAAGAATATTGTATTACCACGCTTAAAAGTTTATGCGAATAATTCAAAAATGCCAAACTTTGACCTTAAACCTTTAGAAATAGATCCGATACATCTCAATGAATTAAATGAGGTCTATCGAGTTTTGGAAAATGAAAAACTAGAATTAAGTAAATTAGAAAGTCCTGTAATCAATTTTAATAATATTAGCTTTTATACGATAATTTTGTATGTCACTATTATTTTTCTGATATTATATTTAATTTATAGATATTTTTTAAAGAAGTCAATAGCTAAACATGTAAAAGAAGATAGCACAGAACATGAGACAAGGAACTTTCCTGGACTTTCGAACTCTGGTTCCCCATAGTTCTCATTTAGGGCCGGAGAAGTTATGTATTTCAAATGAATTAGATAAGGAAGTAGTATAAATAGAGGTAACGCTAGGCTTAGAGATTAGATCATGTATGACATCAGTGTTGTAATGTTCTCACGCTAATAAAAATTTTTAAAAAACCGTTTTTGAGAGTGATAAACATAATTTACAACTGTACGTGTAATCTGCAAAATTTTGCATATCGTTTTATAAATACATAAATAGGACAAACGGAATTGTCATATTTGTTAAGCATTCTAAGGATACATAACACCATTTACCTTGCGTCTCGAATTGAAATTTTCTAGAACCTTTAATACAAAAATTGCGAAACCGTCGGTTTCCGCTTTTATTCGCATTTGTTAATTATATGCAATTTTTACTAAAAGTAAAATTTTGGGTGTAAAAATGTCAATATTAACAAGAATTATATTTTACTAACCAACATGTATTTGTTTTAGATCGCCAAGAGCCTTTTCATTTTTAATTTCAGAATTTAAGGTGACAGAAATGAGCAAAAACGTCAAAATATAACAGGTTAAATTATAAATTTTAACCATAATTAGATTTGACTAACAAAAATATATTTGTGTTAAGATGCCGAGATAGGTTTTAGTTCATGTATTTAAATACCCACTGCATGAGAAAAATTTGTTGTAAAAAGGGAGGGTCCAAATAAAAATCATAACTGCGGTAATTATTTCATCATTTTCTTAAATTACATGCTCATATATTTTTAGATGATGTTTCTCAAAAAAGAGTTGTTGCATGCCAAATCGGTATGTAACAATGTTTTAGATATAAATTATAAGTTAATTGCCGCGTTTTTTTTTAAATAAATAATGTTTACTTCCGTCGTCGCTTACAGTCGCATCTGCGCAGAGTGTATGCGGGGGTGCGCGAGCGTCGAAAGCTGGATTAGGCCACGAGACGTGAACCAAGCAACAACTATCTGGGGTGGTGTGTGTGTTTTTCTTTTATTGTACCTTATACCTTATCTCCTTTCATTCCCCTACGAGTGCAGTAGAGGTTTAGGACGGATGGAAATCTGATATTCAACATGGCATAACCCAACCTACAAATCACCGCTGGATCCTGAGATTTAAGTTCCAAGATGCCACCACGTGAATAATTTGATTTTACTTAAATTGTGCTTGCAAATTTGACTTAAAT